>DWQK01003145.1:0-11970 GCA_018231225.1 Noctuana stator | reverse complement strand
TATGTGGTCCGTAGTCCGTACTGCAACGCATCTATGTTCAGCCTTGGGCATGAGCTGGCCCGCTTGCTCGTTTGCTACTTTGTGTAACAAGTGTATAGCTGTATAGTACGTGTACGTGTGGTTGCAGAAGTACCACAAGAACGTGTACGGGTTCATGGACAGCATGTCGGAGGGCGAGCTGCGCGCGCCCGGCGGCGACGGGCTCACGTACGCCAGCCTGCGCAAGCGCGACCGCAGGCGCTGGCACTACGCCGGTCAGCACCACTGCACCACTACACCACTGCACCACTGCACCACTGCATCACTACACCACTACACCACTGCACCACTGCACCACTGCACCACTGCACCACTACACCACTGCACCACTACACCACTACACCACTACACCACTGCACCACTACACCACACAACAGTCATTCTAATCGTTACGTAGCTATCGTTAAATATAACAATTATGATGGTATTGTAGGCGATCTACTCGTATCATATTTGAAGTGGAAGTGGATGTGTATACGTCATGGTGGTCGCGCTTCAAGTAATGGCTACATGAATGGCTGCAGATGCTGACAAGGACGACGCGTTGAACAGGACGGAGTTCGCGCTGTTCCTGCACCCCGAGGAGCACTCCGGCATGCGCGACGTCGTGGTGCTGGAGACGCTGGAGGACATCGACACCGACAAGGTTGTGAGGAACGCGAGAGCGCAGCATCGTTATCAGTTCGCTCGTTTATTAACATAATAGTCGGCTCCATTTGTGTATTATTATCTCAATTTAGGCTTCACAATTCTTATTTAATGAAACGCAATTGACTCAATTGCATGCAATCAGTGATCGCTGAGTGCTCTTCGATACTGTAACATGTAGAGATAGTAAACTGTGTTTTATCAATGGAGTGAATACAGTTTTAAATAATAATTTTTATTGGTAGTTTGAATTAAAATATGTCGATATCAAGAATGAGTCGTCACAAGGAGTGCGTCTGTGTCTGAGCGCGGCGGGTGTTGCAGGACGGCAAGGTGTCGCTGGAGGAGTACATCGGGGACATGTACCGGGCGGAGGACGGCGCGGCGGGCGCGGAGCCCGACTGGGTGGCGCAGGAGCGCGCGCAGTTCGCCGGCTACCGCGACGCGGACGGCGACGGCTACATGGACGCGGGCGAGGTGCGCGACTGGGTGGCGCCGCCGGAGTTCGACCACGCGGAGGCGGAGGCGCGCCACCTGCTGTTCGAGGCCGACGCCGACGCCGACGAGCGCCTCACCGCGCGCGAGGTGCTGGACAAGTACGACCTGTTCGTGGGCTCGCAGGCCACCGACTTCGGGGAGGCGCTGGCCAGGCACGACGAGTTCTAGCGTTCTCATCGGACCCACTTCGACCTTCGACTGCATTTTGAAGCGCGTTCGATGAACGGTGTGTGACGTTTCTCACTTTTTGAATGAGCACTCGTGCATCGGGCAGTCGGCAGTGGCAGTGTTGGTTAAAGTGGAACACAGAGGTTGTGGCGTGTCATTGTAATTGTTTCATTGGAGCCAAACAACGAATATATACATAACATATTTCTAATAGAATTTCTGTTGATTTTAACAAAAGCTTTTCGCCCACCTGTATTTCATTTTCAACACATTATTTAAATGTGTTACGAGGCAGCGGCTGCGGTGACTGCAGTCAACTAATACACTAACTACAACTTTCTACAAATTTTATTCACTCTTTTACTTTGAATACTTGAAATCGGAATACTATGAGTATGTAATCTCTTGCAAATTCCAAAAAACAAAATTTATATTACCAAATAGTTAAAGAAAACAATGTGGTAAGATAGCGTTTAATCAATCCATTAAATTTATTTAACATTTAAAATATAGATTTTATATAGAAATTATAATGTATAGAAATATGGCTTAATTTTGCAGCTTATATAAGCATCCTGTACGAGTATGTTAGGTTCTTAATTTGTGCAATGTTTGTCTCGTAATTTAGCCATACTAATGTTAACATGAATCTCTTTGAGGGCACTGCTGGAACTACTTAAAAATATTGTCGAATTAGATGTTGTTCGGCCATCGATCCTAATGAAATACCAAAGCTATTTTTAAAAACATTTACAAACAGATAATGTGAGTAGGTACTTTATATCGTCATTGTTCTTGTTTGACATTTCACTATTTACGAAATATTCCGCTATGCATTTATATGATTTATATAACCGACGCTAGTTACTAAGATACAGCCAGTGATTTTATATATATTATCATCATGTTAAGCGAATAATAAGCGTCTAATAGAATAACATAGAAATTATTTTAATAAATAAAAATAAACAAGTAACCGAAAAAGCGTTATTATTTTGGTAACTTTTACAGTAAGTTGTATACATGTATTGTTTAGAATTCTGTAGTAGGTGTGTTCGCTTCCGAGATTATGGGACGATAAAACCGTTTACGCTCCTTCAAAGTGGTGTTGCCCAGTTCCCATCAGTGAACAATTATTTTTATGTATATTATATAGCGACATTTCCGTCTTAACAACAGATAGATAATATTATATCGTTATATTGCGATACTTTGAACGTAGCTTATTTACTAAGAATTTCGAACGAAAACAATTGGTGATATTAACAATTAAATACATTATGTAGGTACTTTAGAACACGGTTTGCAACAAAATAATGACATAGGTAGTAACAATTTTACCGAAGCCCGTAAAAAGACTGATATCAATAGAAAACAATCCAAAAACAGCGCATTTCGGATGTCTGATCTCGACGTACGAAACGATGTCCTTCACAGTCACGCAGCTTGTCACCTGAGAACAAGAATTATTTATTAAATCTAAACGAGATGCATCCAATGAAGCATTCTTTCGTACACTATTTTGTTTGTTAAAATATCTAAAAAAGGTTTGTGACTTGTGAGTGACTCTGTATCTACCACCACCACGCTGCTCCAATGCGGATTGGTGGAGATACGGGTTAGTGGTCAACAACGGATGTTGTAAAACCGCCCAAAGAGCCTTTGACTAGATTTAACGACTGTTATCTATCGACACAACCGGGACCGAGGGCTTAACATGCCCTCCAAAGTACGGAAGCGCGCATGAAATTTGCCACTAGCGGTCACCCATCCGAGTACCAGCCGCGCCCGACGTTGCTCAACAATGTGATCGCTCGCGATTCACACCACCAGCGGGGCGCAGCGCGCTTTCTTCGCTTGCCTGTACAGTAACCAAGTATAATTCCTAAATCTCTTTTTATTTTGTCAAATTCTAATAAACCCCACTCGGCGTATTTTAAACTTGAACTGAACATTATTAGGCTGAGCAGCACTTCGAATCCACCTGACATGACACTGTGATTTATGCCCTGAAAGTATAAAACAATTTGCTATAAGTATGTACTAAATACGTTTGCGGATACATCATTATTTCTATCATAATCTATATCAATTTTGGGTCGTCAACCAATCGAACTGCGCGTTTTCAGACCGAGTCAAGTGGATGAAGCTGGAACCGAAGCGTCCCCGCTCAGAGGTGAGTACCTACTGTTGTACTGTCACTCCACGTGGCGCCTCTCTTGTGCGTGTACATGTAATGTGTAGAGCAATAACAGTTACTCCCCGCCTTCGCCCCGCCCTGTTCAGCAGCCAAGCTCCTTGTTTGGACGCACGTGGAAGCACGTGGGCTTCTTTGTCCTCCAACAAGTGGCTCTATAGCTCATTGCTCATAACTTCAACGCCTAAAATTTCGACTCAATGGTAAGCGCAGTGCCCTTAAGATTTTAACGAAACTTGGTACAATTATTTTTCATACTCCTGAGCTGGTTATAGTATACTTTTCATTACGCTACAATCAATTGGAGCAGAGCAGTGAAGGGAAATGTTGGGAAAAATTTTAACGCGGGTGAAACCCGGGGCACAGCTAGTAGTAAATAATATGTTTTGTACGCGCAATATTGCCAGGCAAAGCATATTATTTTAGCTACGTCAGCAAATTATGTTTCCATCGCGGTCAATACTCCTTGTTTACACTAATTAAAAACACAATGCTTCGTCATTAAATATTATTTTATAAATTTAAAAGCCCGTTGAAAGGTACCTTTAAATTTTTTATAGGTAAGACAGATATAACTAAATTGCAACCTGTTCATTGAACGTTGTCTTAATCAAATGCAACTCTTCACTTTGTACGAGACTGGCAATGTAAGACACGTAAGGACATTCGATTTGGTTTACCGAAAATCTCAAAATCCGCACGTTCACTGAAATATTTGTATGACGTAACATGACGTAATTATTTGAAAATGAACACAAAAATGTAAAGGTTTCACTCGTGTAATTAATTTCAACTTCATGTTTAACACATCAGAAATGATTCAAGACAACGGAGCATTCACTACGTAACGTACAAACGTACATACGTACAACTTACGTACAATGCTAATGTTCACGCACAGTTGTAAGAAATCAGTACAACCTATCATCTAGATAAGTTTTCCAAGAAATAGATAAAACAAAATACCGATGTGATATCAATTAATCGTCAAACTGAACACAGGAAAGGGTTTTACATTTATTGATAACACGGACAACATGTATCGTAAAATCGCGATATCAAAATATAAACAGAGTTTTATCAGACACAAATAACAAAGTGAAAAACAGATTTGAACCATTGAAGTTTTGTTGTACAAAATTTTTACGTTCTATAGACACAAAGACTTGATAAGAATTTATAAACAACGCTTCACACTCACAGCCCCACACTAGGGTTCCCTGTGTCATTGGGGCCATTGCGACCAGAAATCCAAATTCGTCATTTAAATATCTGCCCCGCCTGTAATCGAACCCAGGACCCTTGGAATGGTGGGCTGGCGTGACAGTCACTACACCACCCAAGTCGTCAATAACTCCTAAAGTATTCCAAGACTCGATGGGAATTTATATTGACACTAGCTGTGTCACGCGGTTTCACCCGTGTTAAGAATTGTGACGTAACGCTTGATAGCCTATAACCTTCCTCATTAATGTAGCTATCAGACATTAAAAGAATTTTTCAAATCCGACTTGTAGTTACAGAGATTAGCGCGTTCAAACAAACAAACTCTTCAGCTTTATATATTAGTATAGATGATCTCGAATAGGACGGAAGTCCTATCTGAGATCATACGTGGAGGCGTTTTTACTCACGAGGACTAAGATGGTCGCCTCAATATTGTCCGGCAGCAACTCTCCCCAACCGAAACACAAGAACTTCTTGCTTCTTGCTTAAAATTGGTTATGATTGATGTCTCCTCGAACGAATCGTGAAGTGGTTCACAAAGTATTTGATCATAAATCAAATTTTGCAGAATGCAGTGCAGAACTGCCGAATTTAGCGAACGAACTAAGTATCATAAATACGTTTCCGAATTCCTTATTATTTATCTCACCTTCAACGCATTGCGTTATTAGTGCGTAAAGCAAAATTGATGGCGGAAACGAATTTCGAAAACGCAGAACGAAAGGTTTAAAAATAGCCTTCAAACGAGATGCATTACGTGTACGTTACAAGTTATTTGATTCAAACTATTTATAATTACTTAACCGACTCAGGCCACAAAAAGAAGCTTCTCAAACAACTGTATTTTTTATGTTTGTTGCCTCATAACTTATGACTGCGCAAATCGATTTGGATGATTCTTTAATTAATTGAAAGCTGATGCTTCCCGTTTGGTCCCATTTCAATTTGGTCCACGTCTGACAACGGCATCCGTGAGAAAACCGTATAACTGTTAAATTTAAGGATGGGCGCGATAACTTTGAAGTCGGTTTTATTCGTAACGCGAGTTTTAATTACTCTCAATAATATAATAGATATAGAGGACGGAGCGTTAGATGACTTGTCGCCTTTAAATGAAGCCCTAAGTTGAAGAGGCGGAGCAGGGGTGTGCGGGGTTGTCAGAAACAGGCTACAAAATTTGTATAAAAACTGATCATGTCCTACTTGTCACAAGAAAGTCCTATTTATACTATTTAAGTAAGTGGAGAAGGAACTTACGAATTATATACCTCTGATATACTGTATAAAGGGTCAAAGCACCATACAGACACAGCGACACCCATATTTGTTTTAAAACCAGAAAAGCATCACACTATTTCCTTCCTAAGTGACATATACGTAAAGACTATATTGCCTCGCAAGGATCCGACACAGTTTGATCAGCTGCATTGATTACCGTATGTGTTAATGATGACACTTGATAAAACATTTTTTTTTTCAACTGTGGAACGTGAGTCGCGTTCGGAATTTGAAAAAGAGGCTATTGTAACATAAGACAAACAGCCCATTTCAAAACAATGTGACCAATATTTATTTTTATGATACGAAAATAGAGTTAAAATTAGGTTATATAATATAGTTCAAATTTCACAATTTAAAAATAATATTTTGTAGACATTAATCACAAATTAATACCTATTACAGTAAAATACTATCCTTATATAGCGTAACAGGCCTATAAAAAGAAAATAATTTTAGGCAATTATGTAATTATTTAATAGTAAATACATAGAACGTTCTTGATTTTTTTATATTGCATTTTAATACATAACTATAATAATTCTATGTTTATGAAATAAGTTATGGAACCGTGGGAAAAATAAAATAAAACCCAATAACTAATATTGCGGAATCCATAGACAACATTATAAGCCGACATTCCTCACGCTTACGATCAGATATTAATAACACCTAATATTAAACCTGGAAAATTATAGAAAAATCTACAAGGCATAGCATTATCATTGACATTGAACATATAGCGTACTTATTTCAATCAGCTAGTAGTAAGTACTTGTAATAAAATTATACAGTACACTGCGGCACGCGAGTCACAATTCCATTGTCTACGGTTTAAGAAAAAAGGGGGACACCTTTTAATTGTCTACGCAAAAAAAATGGCGGCTCTTTGCGCGCGAAAATAAAATATTGAATGGTGGCTTCTTTACTCTCTGTCCGTAAGTTTTCTTGTTTCATATAAGCATTTCCTGATCATTAATAGTTTCATAGTCGTTGCTAATAATCCTACCACACAGTAACGTTTAATATCTATCTAACTAAATATGTAACCGTTCTTGTTACCTATTTATGAACTGTCAGGATAGGTATCCCGCCAATTTCTCGTAGCGATTTAACGTCTGTGACATTTTGCATAGATAAAAATAGAATATTAATATGTTAAATTGATCAAAAAATTCAAAAATAGAATGACTTCGCGTCCTAATTCAGTCACATACAAATATAATAAATTAAATACGTGATACGCACCGTAAGCCGTATAATTATAATTATAAGTCTGGAAATATTTTCACGATTAAACACACATGCATATATATTATGGTGAATAAAACTTATTTAATTACCTATTGCCTAATTTGTATTCACATTACGTCGGGTAAGGCAAGAAATTGCCGAGACGCTTGGCGGTAAGCTTAATCGTGTGAAATCGCATAGTATTAATAAAATAACAAAAATTATTTGATAGATTTAGCGAAAATTGCTTTAAAAGCTTCGTACCGTGACACTAAACAATAAAAACTTTATTCGTTACAAAAGAAAAAAAGCATTAGGAACTTAAAAGTTCTTTGAACTATAGTGATTATCGCTATTATAAATTACTTATCATAATTAGGTATACTAAATAGCACTTTGTTTCCAACGTACTCGACAAAATATATGCTCAACATAACTATATGTTGATATTTGTTGTAAGTGGATATATATTATGTCGATACCATATGTAGATTTTGGTATTATCAAAAATATCTATGTTTAAAATCTAATCACAATACATTATTAATTAGTAGATTGTATTAAAAAACTTTTTGACATAAAAATGTATTTATAATTGGTACTAAATTATTTGTAACACTTAGATCGACGGGGAAGGCCTTCCCCTCGAAGTCCTTTGAAGGGCTTATTATTTTTTTAACAAATACCAAACTCTTTTCTATCTTTACTGCTTCTTCTATCATAAGCTGCAGTTTGTAATTCGAACGTAAATGTTTTTACAGACTTTAAAAAAGCATACGTTAGATATACTTATCGTACAGCCAGTAAAATGGCACAGACCTACAAATAAATTACCGAAGTCTTACAGACAATTGTTATTTATTACTGTTTAGCTTGAAGTCGGTTTTAATTTTTTTTAAAACAACTGTATTCTTTTCACATACACTCCGACCACAGCACCCCACCCAATCGTGTCGCGAAACACAATAAAAGTTTGACGACATCATAAAGTTCTGTTATATTTCATTACGTGATGAGCGTTCGTGATAGAAATATTTCTAAACATTCTAAAATATTCCTTTTAGAAACTTATACTCGTTCAGTTTCAACGAATCATTTTACGAAAACTAACCAACTTTAGAATATTAGCTCTGCCATCCTGTCCAAAGTTAAGCTTAAGAAGTAGTTACTACTGTAACTGTTAATAGGAACAATAATTATGACAGATATAATGTATTTACGTGACCTGCTATTTCATGATCATAACAAGAAAACTATAGTTCAAAGGGTAATATCACATTATACTGTACGTCATACAACACATACACTTAAAATTTCAAATGACAGGGAGACAAAGATTTATTCTAGGAGAAATTTATGAGTATAATAATATATAACATATCTCTTTATTGCGACCCGACAACCGACTAAAGCTCATGTGGAATTACCTCGTAATGGTCTGAAATTAGTCAGGTATTACCGAAAACTACAAGAACTAAGTCGTTTGTACTTACAAAAATGAGGACAGTTAAGATTCCAGATTTTCCAACCTTAAATTTATCATATACTAGCTGTGCCACGCGGTTGCACCTGCGTTACGAATAGTAGCGTAATGCTTGATAGCCTATAACCTTCCTCATGAATGTAGCTATCATATACAAAAAGAATTTAGTATCGGTGCTTATTCAATACAAACAAACAATATATAGATTGGGAACTGTCATTAGACTTGAGCGTAACAGTAGCGTAGAAATTAGCATTTCTTTCAAATCTAGCCTAAACCTAAGTCAATTAAAAACCAATGATATATTAAAAAGTCCCGTTACCGTAAACGTAGATACTCACGTTGAATTATCACATAATGTTGTTAAAGATGTAATTGTTTAAGGGCATTTCGACGTGGACAAGTCATTGTGGTTACGAGTGGCGTGTAACTTTTTGCAAACACATTTGCTTTCGGGTCAAGGAGGCCATTCATTGTTCGTTATTCCAAATGGTCGGTCTTCTGTGAAATTTTGAAAATAACGACAAATAATTTAACCTGACAGCCTACAATAGCAGTAACATTCCCTTAACAAAGCAAAATATTTAAAGATGGTAGGTAGAGGAACTTAAAGGCCACGTCGGTAGACACGAGATTGCCATAAGTATTACGGGAATTACTCCAAGTTTTCACAAAATCTTCATCTCTCTTAAATCTTCCAACGAATTATCAAATATTATCAACTGTAGTTAAGTTCGATGTCAACATTTTACTTGAGAATCGCATGTCAAAAACAGATTTGTTTGAAACAGTTTCCCGAAACACTACGTTTTAGAAAATCAAATTGATAAGTTAACATAAAAATATAATAATACAATATGTTAGTTGATTAAGATTTTAATTAGTCTTATCGTGAATGAGGAGCAGACAAGATCAAAAGTATTCATTGTAAGGTACATTTTTATATTATACTTTTAATAATCGGTCGAATAAACCAATCGATTTATCGGCTTAAGTCGCGCGCCCTTTTGGCTATGGTTGACCGTTATCAGCGACCTAATAAATTCAACTAATGTGTAAATTGAAATTCAATCAAAACTTTATGGAACGGATGGTTCATTGCATCTACCAATACTTTTGAAACTTTAAAAGACTGAGAAGAAAGTGTTTTAATAAAGACATTGAGAGACCCAAAGGAGTTAGTTACTCACTATTGACTGACGAAGTCCATTGTTTAACGTCACTCAACTTGCACTTGGCGAGTGTAGTGGACTATGGCCTAAACACTTCCTACATCAGATAGGAGAACCGAACTCAAAAGTACTGATTGATGATGAAAATGACAAAGGGAACGTGAAACAACAATAGGGTTGACGGAACAACGAAGGAATGATATTGAAAGAAATATGAAACGTTTATGAAAATAATGATAAAATTAAGGCTAATGTTATACGAAGAGAGAATATTCAACACTTAGATAGTAATTAAATAACTTAACGACTCTACTTAACGTTGTTCAAAGGTTACAGGGTACAGGTATTAACGTGGTTTAAAATAGAAAGACGTACAGACATACTAAGAAAAGGGGACATTATTATTAAAAATCACTATTTCAAAGCAGATAATTAAAAGAGTAAAATAAAAATTAATGTACCAATGATGAAATGATGTAAAACGTATTGTATGAATCACAATTTTATCGCGGCAAATCGCGTTCAAACAAAATATTTAACCTAGACAAGAATAAAAATGACGATTCTACTAGCATTATCGAGATAACAGAGCAGTTATATATTGCACAAGACATTTCTGCAAATATTTCTACAAGTGCGTTTATGAGAATGCAAACAGATATAAATCCATTGACTTATGTGGTTTTATCATTGAAGGGAAGAACTGACAAGCTAACAGTGATGTCACCTTTCCGACAAGACTTCATAAAGAGAAAAAAGAGAGACACGGAGAGATAAAAAAAAATTCAAAACACGAAACAGTCATAACCTACGCAACGGATCGCTAATCAATGGCAAACAACACAAAAAGAGAGGAAACCAAAAAAAAATTTACTCAAATAAAACTCACCAAGTTTGCACGGATATCCCACCCGCAAACAGAATACGATAACTTCGTTTGAACAAGCCGACGCAGTCACTGTTACTGAAAAATCGCCGGAGCCCCCTCTTGAACGGTTGAGAACGCCCGCCCGGACCGACGTCCCCAACGCAACTGACTTGCGAGGCGGCGCCTGCGCAAACACACCTACGCTCCGACACACACGCACGCACACACACACGGACGCGTGTGTGCGTTGAACGAAACCTTCATGAAAATGCAACGCGTTCGACGCAAAGCGATGCGAGATACAATCGCCGCGCCGGTGTCAGAGTTCGAAATTTGAATTCTAACAAAAAGTCTTCGTTAGTCTAACAAACAGTGTTATTTTGAATAGAATTTCGTTAAGAATAATGTATTAGTAACATATTGTGTTACAGATAAGTCGATCAGCAGTTATTGTAATAAGTATAAAACGATTATTGTTATGTTAATGTTGCAGGCGCGTGTAAAAATATTGGCGGTTTATCCTGCTCTGGTATCACGCAAGTGTTATTCATTCGATCTTTGTCGATATCTATCTTCATGATCTACATTCTAGAACTTATAAGACAGCATCGATAACCATCTGAGCTCTGCATCCTGAGCAAACATGGTTATAAGTTACAAGGTCAAAGTAAAACAATATTTGAACAGCGTATTCTGCATGGGACCAAAAATATATCAATCTTCTATACATATAAAATCCTTTGTCCTGAACTCCTGACTGAGTGACGGATCAATGCACAGCCTAATCTGCTGATCGTAGAGACCCGAAACTTGGAGGGTGTTCTTTGTATGGTGTGGGCATCCGATAAGAAAGGATTCCGAAGTTCTATCACTAAGGAGACTGAAAGGATGTGATTCCTTTAGTCCAACATAATTATGAAATCTACGCGGACCAAGTCGCGGGCATAAGCTATTATAATAGTTAAGGTAAGGAGATGAAAAAGTTAATCACTCTATCTGTTGCTAAAAACTGCATTGAAATTCGTTGAGTAGTTTAAAAGATCTAAGCGAACAGACAGCGGAAGCGACTACATTTTATACAATGCAAAGAAGAGTACTGAGAGTTTTATTATCTTAATATATATAAATTACGTGTCACAGTGTTTGTCCGCGATGGACT
>DWQK01003144.1:0-11970 GCA_018231225.1 Noctuana stator | reverse complement strand
ATCAGACACAAAAAGAATTTTTCAAATCCGACTTGTAGTTCCAGAGATTAGTGCGTTCAAACAAACAAACAAACAAATTTTTCAACTTTATATATTAGTATAGATTACGGTTACTATTATCAACGTGTGTGAAACCGCGTGGCACAACTAGTTAATAATAAATAAATTGTACTGTTTGTCCTTTGTTTTTAGCTACTTCAAAAAGGAGTAGGTTCTATCTTCAGCTGTATGAAGCTAAAGGGTATTCAACCCTTGAGGTATAAGAATTATGAACTCACGTATTCAACCAAGCAAAGGCGGGCAGCGTCCTCGTCATCCGGGTTGTTTACGATACAAGTATTTGTTAGGTAACGGTAGCTTTTACGCCATTTCCGTATCTGAAAAACAAATTAATTAACCTACTTAAGTTATTGAAAGTTTGTGTATTTAGATGTTTGTTGAATGATAAAATAAAGAACGCTTTACACTCAGCGCCCCACACTAGGATTTCCTGGGATCCATGGACACACAAAAGACAATTACACAGAACAATTACCACGAACAGAAATCTAAATTAGTCATTCGCTGGCGAACAAACCCCGGACCCTTGGCGCGGTACCACTACACCACTACACCACGCGAGTCTTCAAAGGTGTCCTATTGTTCCTCTCAATTTACAATAACTTATGCTTGAATTACAAATGCTAAAGTCGTGATTTCGAATTTCACTCGAACACCTGTAGGTGAAAATTGTGCGATTTCCTATTCGATTATTGTTTTAAAAGATTTTGCAAGAAGGTATTGTTAAATGTTTACATTTTCATTATTATGGTTAATACTAGCTGTGTCCCGCGGTTTCACTCACGTTAAGAATTGTAACGTAACGCTTAGCCTATAGCCTTCCTCGACAAATGGCATCCCACAGGAACATTTTTTCGGGATAAAAACTATCCTATGTGTTATTCCAAGTTACCCTCTATGGTGTGTGCCAAATTTCATGGATATCGGTTCAGCAGTTTTTGCGTGAAAGAGTAACAAACAAACATACAAACTTTGCATTTATAATATTAGTAGAATACATCCACCTTAGTATGAAAAATGTATCAAATAAACCAGAGTAACATCAATCAATGATCAACCATATAAAAATCATGCGGTAACGTTCAATTTAATGTATTAATTCCTAGGAAAGAACTTATGAATATTTGTATACTTATGAATATGGCATATTGCACATGTTTATCCAAAGTCTATATATTAGTTCTTTTTTTAATGTGTAAAGGATATTGTATGTACCTATAATTGAGGTAACACTTGATCTTAAATTAAGATACTATTATTTGTGAATGTTTAGTGTATACCTTGTTGGTGCCATAAATAAAATAAATAAATAAAATGTGTCCTCAGGTGCTTTACCGAAGTTCGTCCTCACGGAACATCTCCAAACGGTAATACATTCGCTAATAGAATGCACGAAAGTCAAAGAAGGAACACAAAAGTGGGCGGAGTCACGTCGTGATGCCGTCATTGGGCTGACGGAAGTGTGCCAGACGCAAGGCATCGTCGGCGGAGTTGAGAAGTACGTGCCGCAAATCCTTCAGGCATTATTAGAGTGTCTATCGGAGTATACTATTGATATGAGAGGCGATATCGGCGCTTGGGTTCGGGAAGCTAGTATGACTGGTAAGATTTTTAACTAATTAGACATTTTTTCTTTTTAATAATTAATGTTAACGCTCAATTGTCCCACACTAGGATTCCCCCCGTAGCGTATGTACCATAGATAAGTCGAACCATTTGTGCTTATAAGTATTTTCTGTATAATCTAAGCTAAGTTCTAAAAAAAATACAATACTTATTTATCGATTAAATCAATATTCGTTACATTTGACAAACTCTTAGAGAGCATCTTCATATTTTATCTTTTTACTTTGACACTAGTCCACCCCACTTTTAGAAACCGGACTATAGTAATAAAATTTTTTTACATCTCAATGTGGCTTTTAGGTCTACTTTCCATCTGTCGTCAATGCGCCGTTGAAGCTCCACATCTGATTACAGCTGAGATGGTTAAAGAAATAATGTGTGGTATTGCACAGCAAGCCGTCGAGAAAATTGACCGAACTAGAGCACACGCCGGCAGGATATTTACATCTTTGATATATAAGTGAGTTAATTTTATTCATACTTTATGTAAAAGAAATGAGCAATAAGTGTTTTCAAAGTAGTGAATTTCTTTTCTTTGTTTGACATTAAAATTAGTTAAAATTTATTCATTATTAACACAACGCTGTTTTGCGACGCGGTTTCAACAACATTAAAAAAATTAACGTTATAACTTTTTCTAAAATAAAAGTAGCCAAGATACTAATTATTACAATGGCTATCTGCCAGTGAAAGTCCCGTCAAAATCGGTCCAGCGTTTCCAGAGATGAACAACAAACAGATGGACAGACAGACAAAAATGTTATTTCGGTATATGAACCGTGTATAAACATATGCATTTAGTTAAAAGTGGTTATTTTAATATTACAAACAGACACTCCAATTTTATTTATTTGTATAGATTCATTCATAGTTTTTATTTATTCATTATGGTGTTCTATAAAACTAGAGATGTTACTCTTACAAAAATGTAAGCAGTGATTAAATTATTACTTAATAATAATATGATTAAATACATTATCGGTTACAGTGAACCACAGATAATGAATATTCCACACCACGATGCTCTGAAGCGTATATTCCCATCAGAGGAAGTGGAGCTGCGGCCCCAGGCCAAGGAGTTGGAGGAGGACAACGAGCAGCCGACGGCCAGCGAGAACTCCAACGTGGTTCTGTGGCTGTTCCCAGGACACACAATGCCACGCTTTGTGCAGCTGCTGAGCTATCCGGCGTACAGGTACCACGTTGTGAAAGGATTGGTCGTCAGTGCTGGTGAACTCACGGAGAGTTTGGTGAGTATTATTTTTTATTGAAAACTAACAAACCGGTTTTCTGGCCGCCTGGTAAGTGGTTGACATCCCGGAAATAAGTTTCTACAGAAGGGTCATTGACACCACTCACTATTAATTTTAAAAATTTATTTATATAAAAGTAAACAATAAGAAATGTCTGTAATTTTAATTTGATTCATATTGTTGAATGAATTCTGTTTTTATTCCCTTTAAATGGATAAAAAATTTGTCACTCATGAAGTTATGACGTCATCATGTGTATTGGTCATACCAAATGTATGAAGTCGCATTTTGATATCTCTATAAAGGTATTTAAGAATTTCATTTAGCTTGCTTGTCAAATACCCCATTGTTTTTGAAAATTATGTTTTATATTAATGCTTATTATAATATAGCTTGATATTTTTATTTTATTATGTTTCAGGTGAAACACACCACTCAATCATTGTACTCTTACCTGAATACTTTGCATCATGACAAAGAAACGCTCAAATCGATATGCGACACGATTATCAAAGTATTCGCAGATAATTTACATGTCAAAAGAATCACCGGTCCTATTTTTAACTTCTTAGATAGGCTTTTGAGCTCAGGTAATTTATTATTTTTATACTACACTAGCTTTTTTCGACGACTGTGATGTGATCATAAAGGCAATCAGATTGCGATTCAAAATTTATAATACATACAAAACCATATTAAAACTGTAGTAGATTGATGTATGTATGTACAGCAAACTGCTTAGTTATTCTTGCCAGTAACAATATTCTCCCTAAACCTTAGTTATTCCATAAGAAGCTTTTGAAATCATTTCTTGGTCTTTTTTAGGGTCAATTTCACCAATCTTAGAAGATGGGGAATCTACTTTTGCAAGGGACGTGCTGAAATATTTGCAGTTAGAGCTCAGAGGAGGAAAAAATATATACAAGCTTCTAGATTCTATCAATGTGTTGTGTCAATTAATTCAGGTATGTTTATTTTAGTTCTTGAGATATTTGAACAACAACTTTGGCAAGCTTTTTAAAGTAATTTCTTTTACTAACATAGGCTAAGATATTGAACCCATGATAATTGTAATTATTAATTTTTATTAATATTTTTTTTATTATTTTTAGGCTACTCACGTATCTTTCCTTTTTTGATATTTATGATAAAGACCCATTCTATACACAGTAAAAAATAAAGTCGTTTACGCAGCCTGTTCGCTTAGATCTTTTGAACTAATCAAAGGATGTTAATGTAATTTTCAGCAATAGATAGAGTGATTCAAGAGGAAGATTTATAATGTATGATTTTGAGGCGAAGAAGTTCGCCAGGTTAGAGATATGTTAGTTAAGAGTATAAATAGGATGGTTGCGTGGCTGTGGTGCAGGTGGGCGGGGAGGTGATGTCGCGCGCGCTGGGGCAGCTGGTGATCTACCTGTGCTACTGCGACCGCTACGTGCGGCGCTGCGCCGCCGCGCGGCTCTACGAGGCGCTCACGCTGTACGGCGACGTGTGCGCGCTGCCGCACGACCAGCTCGATCAGGTACCCTGCCACTTCAACACCACATTGTCTGGATTGCCGGATTAACCACATTTTTTATTTTCCGGATAAACCACATCTTTTTTAGTTTCCGGGTGAACCACATTTTTAGTTTCCGGATAAACCACATTTATTAGTTTCCGGGTGTACCACATTATTAGTTTCCGGATGAACCACATTTATTAGTTTCCGGGTGAACCACATTTTTTAGTTTCCGGGTGAACAACGTTTTTTAGTTTCCGGATAAACCACATTTATTAGTTTCCGGGTGAACCACATTTTTTTATTCAGAACCGAGACAGATTTTATTTTAATATTAGTACGTAAATATAAGTTTCAACACAAGGTTCATCCATTTTGTGTAAAAAATATACCTGTAGCTTTCGTACCTTAATTCCCAGGCCTAGACTATATAGACTTAAACATAGACGTATCCATCTAACACCTCGTATGTATAAAGGATACAGCCATCCATAGTAATTTTGTTGCAGATTTGCCTAGTTCTCTAGCGTTAGCTAAAACAAGTTTTTTATAAAAACAATTGTTAAAATCGTGTACTAAATATATAAAGCTAATTATTAATTTGTATCTTTTTAGGTTATGTCGGTGCTCGCAGATACAGATTGGGAGAGAGATGTAAATGAACTGAGACCTATAAGAAATGAAATATGTGATCTCATGAATATCAAGCGCCCCGTCATGAAACAGAAGGCGCCTTGAGAATTTCGTAATAATATTTAGTGGCTTAATATTTTATTTGCTTAAAAATGACGCTTGGCGTTCAGAAAGTATATTCGGTGATATGTAATGAAGTGTATCTATTTGTAGATACTTTTTTTATTTTTTTAACGTTTAGCATTAACAAATTACGCATATATAATGTGATTATTTATGAAGTATTTTATTATTATGTACTGGAGTCATGAACATACAATATTTCCAAAAAATTCACCGTGTGCTAATAGTATTCTTTACGTATTGTGAAGTTGCATTTACCTTCGTCTTAACGCAAAAATTAATATACTCATTTTTGTACTAATGTTATGGTTTTATTTACTACTATATTGTACTTTGACAGAGTACACACGCTTACACGCCGAGCCATTCCGGTAGCGTACAGCCTCCGTCGCGAGCAGACGACCGACAGGAGCTCGTACCTTGGAACGGTCCCAAACTAGGGTATTTCCGAAAAATACACGTTTACTTATTTGCATTAATATGAAAAATAACAATACCGGAGCAATATTACTTCATATCTAATTATACCTGCATAAAATTACTATTTCCCGGTCAGTGAAACACGATGGAAATTTGCCTTTACCAAACCAATATTTGTTACTTGTTATTACGAAAAAAATCGTATAAATATATTTCTAATTACTGCTACAGACTGTTGCTAGGTATATCGCAGACAAGAGAATCTGTACTATAATTTGTACTTCAACAAAACTTAATTTAGTGATTCGATATTTAAGAGAAGCAATGTCAAGTCCATCTGTAGAATTTAGCCGATGACTTGTAGTTGCGCGGGATCCTGTGGTGCCTCGGCTATTAGATTTGCCCAGAAAGTTCCGTAATTCTTGAGTACCGTACCCCTGGAAAAGATAAAATTAGAGTAGACTATCATCGCTTTATTATAATATAGTTTCTATTTTACAATTTAGTAGGTACGCGTGTGCTCAACTATATATTTTACTGTAAGCTCTTACGTCTTACTTAAAAAATTGCCCGGCAGGACGACGTAGATATCAGAGAAGTTAAGAGCAATTTAACAAAAAGCTACAAATATTTTGCAACTACATTATTCCTCATTGCTCAAAGACGATTTGAATTACTAAATGAAATGATTTAAAATCTAAAATTGTGGTACAGTTTTATTTACAAGTAATAAAATGCAATCGACCATTCAAATGACGGACACGAGTATCTTAAACTCATAATCAAATGCACTATTAACTCATGTAGTGTATCTAAGGTCATTGCGTTAAACACTTATGATTACTCACGTGTTACACAACGCACATTAAATGGGTCGAAGTGAAAGGAGTTTGACGTAAGGGTACGGGGCAACGACACCAATATTTCGTATCGGAGTCCACATATGGAAATCGATTTGAACCAATTAGGTACAACGCCTTTTAGATGTTTGAAAAATTTCACGACAATAATTTATTGATGCTGGAGTTTACATACAGCACTTTGAATAAAATTACGAAGCTTCTAACGATGAATGTGTGTTGTGTTGTGCCCGTCCCTGTTTGGGTAAGACTTTTAAATTAATAGAGGGCAAGAGTGACCAAGACAACAGACAATAGTTTAATTGACAAAATTTCTTGTAGATTGAACTTATGTTTTTAAAAATATAAAACTGCTGCTGAATAGAGTTTAATACATCAATTGAAGTTAATTTACTGCGACGTATAGGTATCACGACATGTTTATCATGCATCATGTATTGTACCATAGATTACTTCTTGGAGTTAGATCAATTCTACGAATTTTATATATACCACGTGGCTCGTAAATACTCGTAATGGGATATTAGCTCTACATCATTTAACATTTATCATAAATATGATAAAGTTCAAATAACCAGACTACCTACAGCTTTTTGTTTTATTATCTAGACTAGTTCTTTACCTAGATTCTAAGCAAGTGCAATGTGCCAAAGCATGATTTTCTAAGTTTCGTTAATTTACCTAAATTATATTATTTATTGGTTACCTAGTAAAAAAATGTACATGCCTTCAACCCTTTTCATGTCCTACTCTGCACGGGTCTCTGCCCACAACCTGGGATGGTCTGCATACTCCACCACGCTGCTCCAATACGGATTGATGGAGTTACGGGTTAGTGGCCAACCCATGTCGGATGTTACAATACGTGTAATAAAAAATGTACATACGTGAAGTAAACTTTTCCGTGCGAGTCTTGTGGCGCCCTCCAAACAAGCGTTGCTCTTGTTTTCTCTCGCGGGTCGGCGTGGGTGATGGATGCGCACTCAGGGTGAATGGTGGTATTGGGAGTTTCCTCCCACGCGCCGATCCATTCATCTGTCTGCGCGGAACGGGCTTGTATGAAGAAACCCTTGAAAGCCTCCGCCCCTTCTATTGTTACTGCGAATGATTGGGTACGTGAATAAATTATTGAAATAAAGAAATTGTATTATTTACTACTACTTATAATTGTACTTATTATTTACTGTTTTTATGGGTAACTTTAAATAAACGTTGTTTTATTTTGTAGCACCTAACTACATATTTATTTAT
Source organism: Noctuana stator (assembly GCA_018231225.1). NCBI lineage: Eukaryota > Metazoa > Arthropoda > Insecta > Lepidoptera > Hesperiidae > Noctuana > Noctuana stator. The sequence goes on along the minus strand of DWQK01003144.1, from coordinate 4,240 downwards.
GCATAATATGCAACATATCATTGACATGCCAAATGAACAGAGTAGGATATTTCACTATATATATAGTGAATATAAGTACAAACTCGGAGGATTTACCAGTAGCCAAAAAAAATTAAATACAATTTAAGTGCATACCTAACGAGAAACACGTGGAACCCACTAGTCGTAAGCGGAAACCAACCACGAGGATATGTTTGCATCGAGCTCAGCTTTAAAGTAAATTGAACAAACTTAATAAAAAGTTTTTACCTACTTCTTAATTCATTGAGCAAGTAATCAAATAGCTTACCATAAAAAGTGTGACCTACAATAACATCAGATTGGATGTTGCATAACCGGCGAGGCGAGCGGTAACGAGCCATGTACCTATTACGCACTCTATTTAATTATAGTAGAGCAAGATTTTATCAATGAATTTATTTATTGTTCTTGTATCATCCAGCGCCAACTTGACATTGAACACTGAATATGATACGTGAATATTAATTATGTATTATTTCACTGTATATTTAATTTGCGTTACCTCATATGAAGCTTGTCTCGTAAAAAGCTAAGTAGTAGAAAGGCCGCATCGCATGTTTAGGACCAACGGAAAAAATTCTATATTGGAGAATGTGTATAAATATACTCAGGCAAATTACTTTCTTGCAAAGTGCAAAGAATCTCTGGGGGTGATAGTACATCAACGTAAAATATGTTCAATAGGTCCGCACTACTGCTCCTCGAAAAACCAAAAGGCATGCCTCTGTTCGGACCTCTGATAGAGAAAGTTCAAAGCTCGCAATTATTTGGTAAAAATGTAAGGATTAACATTTTGAAAATCCACAATCTATCGGTAGGCATCATAATCCGGGAGTTTTCAGCTGTAGGTACACGACACGTCCTAGTCATTCCGAATAGGTGGATGATAAGAAACAAGAAACTGACCACCTAGTACCGTAGTAGCTGTACTGATGATATACAGATGATATACACAGCAAACGTATAAAAAATGCTCCGAATATAGCGCCGTGAACTCTTCGTGGTTGAGTTTATGACCTCTCACTTCTAGAATTGCTTAGGGTCATGGTTAGAAGCGAAGATTGTGGAATGGTGGTATTTTTCTAGAGAGAGGGGATTACTAAGCTCCTGACCTGACCCATGTCAGGAAAACAGTAGGGCATCAAACAAGGATCTACAACACACATACTTACCTAAATAAGTTTGGCGTAGCTGCACTGCTACGATAATAAATATGTAAAAAGTTTAGGTTATAAGCTACGAACAAAAATGATTGTTCGTAGGTTAAAAGACATCTTCACTTCTACAAGATCGTTATGGTTTGCTAAATCTTTTTTTTTTTTTGCAACACTTCACTTGCATTAAAATAACTACGAGCTACAAGTATGAGCAAATTTGTTGTTGCAATTTCGGTAAGTCAGCGCTTACTCACTTGACCTATCTTCTTAATTGCAAAATAATCTGGCAATGCAGTGATGTTTTTGGTATTGCTGCTAAGTGAATCTGTAACTTTATAATTTTGTATAACTTCCATAACTATTATTATACCCACCTCAAATAATTAGGTAGGTAGCTTAAAAATTTTAAATGTTAACTTCAGGTACTACGTAGGTAGGTAATAGTAATTCAATATGAGACGGTATAAGATAAAAAAAGATACTTATATTACCTTCTCATATATAAGAGGACACCCGAGTACAACAATATGATTTCTTTAGTGAATTGTTGTATAAAAATGGTTTTAAAGTAAGAACCGGTTATTGCCATCGCTCAATAAATGCTATTACATGCCTAATAAAAAAGTATTGACTTAATTTATCTAACCTGTTATTTGGCTCTTAGGTGAGTAATAAGCCGAAGAAGCCACCACTCTGTAGGGTATGGTAGACAATGGCTGAGACCTGTGTTGTCCATGGTTAGGCTGGTTCGCGCGTTCCTTCACACAAGCATCTATTGGTGCACCATCCGGAAAACTTTGCACGCCCACACAAAATACTAATGCAATTATAATTTTCGGCAACATCGCTAACACTTCTTTATTTGAAAGTTTAGTTAGGCTACAAAATTTTGAAGCTTGTTGGTCGACCATTCAACTTAGACTGTGCGTGTGCTACATGTGACGCTCACTTTTGTAACCGTTCGAAAGGATTATTAAAATACGAATTGAAAGATCTAGAGACTCAGTTAAAATTGTAAAAATAATTAATTTTTTATAGCTATCCAGAATGTAACCAAAATCAATTTTTTTTATTATATACCCTGTATATATCTACATACCTATCTATATTTATTGTATTCCAAGCAAAAATATAAAATAATGGTTTTTCGACACTACATTTTTTGGAATCGAAAGACCTAACCGGACAAGACTACCTGTTAAAAAATTAAAAATACCCTTATCCAACATATTAAAAAAATGCTTAGTATGTATATCAACGATATTAATAAATAACTGAAATAAAAATAAATAATTTTTGTAAATAGGTAATATCTTAGTATGTTTATTGTGGTTCCAGGTTCATATTTTTCATTCTTCAACAAAAACTATCTTATCGTCGTCTTTTCTGTTTGGTGAAAGCAGTTCTGGATTTAATTCTACGTTTTTGTTGTCATTAGTTCCGATATACTGCATTATTTCGTCATACATATTTTCACAATCTTCGTACTCAGACTCAATATCTGTTTGATTAGTTTTACAATTATCTTGTTTTTCATCTTGAACGACTCCTATATGATTATATTCCGGTTCAAGATTATCCGGGATAAAAGATAAATTTGTTGTATTGTGTGGGATATCCGTTACTTTAGGTTCGTTAGGCATTTCACTGGTAAATCGCTTTTCATCATAGTCATCTAATGAGTTATTGTCTATAGTGCCCGCTGGTGACGAGATCCAATCTGGACAAACGATCGAGACACTAGACGCATTTGTGAAGTCATAATATTCATCCACTGTAGACTGTTTATTTGGAATAATCTCCGAATCATTATCTACATCTGACCTTTCCAAGCGATCGTAGCCTTCATTACAATACCCTTGTTCTATCGTTTCGTAAACAGGGTCTAAGATTTCTGCCAATCTTTCGCTAGCTTGAATAGAAATTATTTCTGCGACATGTAATTTTGGTTTCATTGTTGCGTACTGGTCTTTCAAATCAGCTACATTGTTTGAATGTAGGCCGGTACTGAATGTAAGTCTTCTAGCCGATGTTGGATCTAAACTCATACGATGATTTTTCGAACCACGAACGTGAGATGCTACTGCACTTTCCGTCTTTTTGTAGGTGACTTTTACCAGGGAATGAACCTAAAAAGTATAATGTATATTAAAGTAAAAGGTATATTTGAGTAACTACATAATATTTTTATAAATTATTCATCTTTTAACCTCTTTATTAACATAGCAGAACAGCATGGCTACGACGAACCCTTGAAGGCCTTCAATAGCATATGCTACAAAGTAGTATATTTGTTCATGGTCACAATTGGTTGTATTTGGTCGAACGACGGTTAATATGAATTGTATTCCAAATATAGGCAACAGAAAAAGAGATGCCTTGACGGTACTTCTGCAAAAAAGTATTTTCTTTTCTAATCACTACATACTATAAAACAAAGTCGCTTTCTCTGTCCCTATGTCCCCATGTATGCTTAAATCTTTAAAACTACGTAACGGATGTGGTCTTTTTTAATACATAGAGTAATTGAACAAGAAGGTTTATATGTATAAACGTTCACAGTTTTTCTGTAGTGTATTTGGTATCAGCATTGCACCCGTGCGAAGCTGGGGCAGGTCGCTAGTAAATAATAATGGGTAGATAGGTATATTAATAAACATAATAATATGTAACTACTATAATTTGTTATTTTATTTTTCCTATTCTCTAGATAGTACGACTTTTTTGGAATTTTTTTTACTTACAGCTGATTTGCGTTCTCGGAGTTCCTTATCTTTGTGATCAAAACCCGCAGAACATCGATAAATAGCGCGGTATTGACCAGCAATATGGCTATCCTTGGTACATCTAATGCCCATTGTATATGATCTACGGTGTACACCACCCAGCAAGAATGGTCGTTGAGCAAACCCATAACTATTGCCCACACTGCAACCGGCAATATGGCGATAACTGAAACAATTGAAATTTCCCAGTTAAAAAATGTTAAAAATGAAGATATATACATTGTATATTTCCGGTCTAAACTAGTTTTAGCAGGTTTCCAATTTTTAAAAGTTTTG
>DWQK01003143.1:0-11972 GCA_018231225.1 Noctuana stator | reverse complement strand
GTCAACTTGTGTATTCCCGTTGTCCCTATTAGTGATATCCCCATAACGGGGACAACGGGAAAGAAATTAAATTGCAAGACAAGTATCAATTACCAAAACATAATAACGGGTTAAATCATCAATAAAATAGTAGGATTCCGAACTTGTATTTAAAAAGAAACAAATTCCTTTTACTTAATTCAAGGAGAAGAAAATCCAGGATCAACAATAAATGGTAACTAAACGAAATAATTCAAAAGATATTACAAGAAAAGATGAGTATAAGAGACTTGTGTGATTCTAGAGCAGTATGTCCCATATTCAGAAGTAATTTCACTCTTAACTCAGTTTACTGAGACACGTTATTATACCAGCTTTGAGTCGATAAATACGCCGCTAAACGTCCCTCTGGAGGCACTGAAACTTCAACCGTATGACAGTTAGTATATGAGTTAGAATAAAAAGGTTAAATGAGATTCAGAAGAACATAAGCCAAGGATTTATTTCATATTGCTTATCTCCGCGGAGCACGCGGCAGCCTCCAGCTGCCGTAGATGATAAATAAAATTTATAGAAATAAACAAATCATGAAAGTTTCTTAAAATGTCCACGATCATGTGTGAATAAATATTCTGATTACCTTGAATAAAATGTGAAGGTTCCCAGATTTTACTGAAGTTGACCAATAGGTATATCTAATCAGTTCTGTACCTATAAAGGAATACAATCCGATTAATGATGAGTATCAAAAACTTTTTAATTCAGAGCAAGGAAATTATTATTAGTTTTAATTTTAAATTAAATGTTACTTGCAAAAGTACGGCCGGTTGAACAGAAAAGCTTGAATATCAACCGGCACGCCTAAGTTAGATATAAAAATAAACGAAGTCAATAAAATCTAGAGTTTGATTGGGATCGGTATATAAATTGTGAGTGGCAAGTCGCCTGGAAATAAGATTTACATTGAGTCGGATTAATTGGCCTGAGCTATCGCTGTAATAACAGAATTCTGATTAACAATTGTCGCAGTTTATTCTTTTAAATAAATATTTAAGCTGAAACTAGATCGGAAGAAGTATAAGCAGTTTAAACGTTTAGTTAATGGATTTACATGTAATTTAAGTCCACTTCTCGATATTATAGTCAATATTTATTTATCTGAAATCAATATTTTATAAATTAAGTAAAAATATAATAAAGTACAAGAATCTAAAGTAAACAGTAACCAACACAGAAATGTAAATATAATATTTAAAACAGATCTCCAAGACACCGCATCGAGGCATCAAACTTAGTACATAGTAAATGTTCGAGTACCTAGACAGTTCCTTTGACGTATCTCATGATAAATAAGATGTCGAGGCCAACAGCAGTATCTAACGAGGCGGTACAGACAAATCGATATAAGCTTTTGTAACAAGAACGCAACCTTCGTAGCTTTAGTATTTCTGTAGACTAAATATTTATTTAGCCAAGAAAGTGAGCCAAAGACAATTAAAACATATTTAATAGAAACAATAATCAATTTGAAAAGAGAAACTGTTAGACTGTTGTTAAAATAGACGTTTTAGTGTGTGAAATAAAAGATAAGCTCTTGTTTAAGTACATTCGTATAGTTTGTAACAGCACACTGGATTACAGAAACAGATATAACGAATTGAAATTTCAGATATTTAAAAAACGTCTATTTACGCTTTGTTAAAGCCTTTTTCGTAATGAAATCCTGAACGAGAGGCGTTACATAAATACTTATTTTCATACATCGTGTTTGTAAAATGAAAAGAGGGCCAAATATTCGTTGCTGTCCAAACAGATTGCGTGTCAAGAGAGCGAGTGGCGAACTCATAAATATCTAATGTCGTGTTGGTGCGTGGCGTGGCTTGTGCCCCGTGAGCCCCGCACCCCTCCACCGCCTAATTTCATATGTTATTAACGAAGTTCTATTGAGATTTGACACAGGCCGCTAATTGAATCCGGCGTTCGTTAAATTGGTGAAATTACAAACGAAATGTTAAATGCTTTCATTGATGTAGAGACTTTGGCATCAAACGTTTCGCTATGGAAATGCTTAATGAATTTTGTAACGATAGGTAAACGTATTGTTGTTGTTAGTTGGATATATCTTAGTACAAAGTGCTATTGTTACTTCAGTTTTTGTCTATATACATATTATATTTGCTGATCGTTTTGATCACTTTAAGACTTTAAGCTTTAAGACTGTTTGAGGATAGTTTTCTTTCGTTCCTTTTTTGACTTTCGTATTTACTCAACTTTTTTTTATTATTGTCTACTTCCTTTCTTTTGCTAATTATATGTAAAAATACTATTAAATATTCCAGGTTACCATATCCTACGTCTATGTATTCAATGTTTTCTCATCTACCTACTAACTGCTGATCACAAAGCAAGAAAAAAATTCTTATCTAAGCTAATATTCCAAAAGCTTAAGCTAAAGCAGCTCGAGACCCCAAAGCGTACCTCTACAGTCTCAGTCTTTACTCTGTACACTATGCATATTTTATCAAATACCATTCGTGCGGACTTCGGTTGGCTTGGTCCAGTGGAAACGCGCCGCAGAATGTGGCCGGCGGGATAACGAAAAATCTTTAGCAGTGATTCTGCTGCGGTTGCACTACGAATTACACCAGCTTCCATAAACTTTAGTTTCGCTTAAAACAGTAGAATGTGTCCGTGGGTTTTATTATTCCACGCTTTTTTGACTAGTATTGTTTGAATTCAATATAATCTATCTGCACATATGATATCTCCCGCCGCGTCCCTTGTCTATCTGCCTTAAAGCGCTTATTTAAAAAATTACTGAACCTATTTCCGTACGGTTTTCATCGATGAATCCAAGTGTTCATAAGATTTATAAAGTTTTGAACACAAGTGTTGAATATAACGAAAAAAATTAAGCTGACTGGGAAAAAATGCACGGTAAGTATAGCACCTTTTTTTGAAAATATCAATACAGTTGAAATTCAACTTTATGTATTGGAGACAGGTCTCAAAGTTGCATGGAAAGTGAAGGGTGACGTACCTACCTATGTGTTGGTCGCCATTTTTTATTTCGTTTCAATTGGACCGCGTGATACGTACGTTTTAATTGGCAATCGTCACGTCACCCTGGGCCCTTTGTTTGCTGTAATGGGAATGAAGCATGCAACAAGTTCACTTACAATGAGTACGAGTATATCAAGTTCAAACATATAAAATTCCCAAAGAGTTCAATCCCTGCCCTTACACAAATTTAAAAGAATCATTAAAAAAATATTATTTAGAAAGGCATATTATGACATTAATGATTATTTGAGTGATAAAGAAGCCTAGGATTTGAACTAAATCTGCCAGGCTATTTCTACTTAGTTATAGTTTTTTTTTTATTTTAATCGACTGTAAGCAGTTCGCGGTAGAGTGGTAGTGACGCACATGCTTTGCTGTCCTTTGTGCTCACTGTCAGGCTTAAGCTATACTGCATAATTTGATTTTAAAGGAGTGCCGAGAGTTTTTTTCAGCCGGCTTTTTTCTCCCTGCCTACCTTAGCCAAAAAGGCGCCTAAAGTTAGGACTAAAATAACTGTACCGAGTTATTTGACGTTTATCCACTGTATACATGTACCTTATGATGAATAAAAAATTTTGAATTTTATTTTAAATATCAAAGACTTCAATTAACCAATAACACCGTGAAATATACTCAAAATTAAAATTGAAATACACATGTAGAAAAATTACGCCGCAATATAATTTTGATAAACACTTAAAACGGTACAAAAATCCTATCGTTTATTAATCATTCATTACTCTATCCGAATATATATTGGAATACGAATAAAGAACTTACTCGTATGCCGGAAATAAGGCTTAACTTTTGTTTAGGAGTGATCTGGAAATTAGATGGCCGCCTTCGATAAATAGGAATCTAATGTAAAGGAACAGCTTTAGCTTTGGTTAATAAAAATGGCATAACAAGGAAGAATATAATAGAACCTTTACATTAGAGAATATAGTTCAAGATAACTAGACTAATGGCGGTCTACGATGGCCGCCGGTCGCTTCCGGCGCGGCGGGACCTCAACCCGGGAACTATTCGGTGAATTTCAGATAGTTTATCATGCCCAATTATTTGTGGTTTGATGTCATACGAACAGTTTGAACTTATGTCGAAAATTTGTGACGTCATTACTGCACCATACTACACGAGAATAACTCTTAACATATAAAACTCTGAAAAAACCAATAATACAGAATTCATTTATCAATAATACTTACTTTCTTCACCTCTTCCACAAAAAGTACCATCTATTATGTTGATGGTAAATGCATTAAATATGAATATACCATTGTGATCGAAAACCATAAATTTTACGTCCATTCTTGAATAGATCCTAAAGGTTTTCTCAATGTGAGGAAATGTCAATATTATATCATAAAGATTTGTGATCACGGAAGGATTTTTTATTCTCCTTTGAATATTGCTTATTTGAATAACATATTTTGGTAGAGATTACTCTGCAAGATTATTTCTTTATTGAGTATTACGTCCACAAATCTACATTGAAGCAGCGTGGTAGGGTATGCTCTAGGTCTTCCCCCGTTTCAGGCAGAACCGTTCTCAGCAATGGGCCATAAAAAGGCGTCTAATTCTTGTAGTTTTTTTATTAACTAACAAATTACTAGTGCTCATATCCAAAGAGAACTCCAAATATAAAAATAACAGTTCTTACTGTACTTATTATATTTACTCCAGCTAATGTATGGATATAAAACCATGAGCATACAAAAGCTCATAAACGAATAACCCTATGCGAATGGTAGAATGACAAATACTCGTTCCCGGAAATACAACTAAATAAAAGCTCAATGTTATGTATCAAAACGCGCAAGCGGACAAACAATCGGTCTTCGTCCAGCTCGGACAGACGGCCGGGACACAGAGCGGACAGCGGACGAACTACGCTTAATGGACTTTCCTACTCCCTATCCCGCAAAATAAAATGTATTTTTCTAGAGAAACTGGACATTTCAAGTCGGGGTCTTCTTTTGTTATAAAATGGAAGTTCTCTTTTATACATTAAAATTTTAGTAAAACGACAGTTTCCTTTTAATGATATTTGATCTTCTTTATCTTTTGTCGTTAATATTTTGGCGGTTTGTCTAAAGTCCTTCAATTACATAAATCCATTTTTACTGCTTTATTTTTTGGTTATTTGTAACTTATTTTCATATTAATATTAAATAACTAAGTACAAAATTCTACTATCGAAAAGCGACGTTGTAATTTTACGGATCCACGTTGGGCGCCAATTAGAAAACACTTGAAGCGCATGTTTCCGCGTCTCATATTAATTAGTTCGGTTAATGAACGAGTTGCGGTGAAACCTTCCGTGGATGTGGCGATACATCACTTTAAACGTGCTTGAAGCAAATTAAGTATGCCTACAAAATAAACATAGAAATTCATTTATTAACCTCCAGGGATTACACGACGAGGAAATTTGCACGGCATGTATTAATTAAATTGTTACCTACAAGAAATGTTGAAAGACAGCTTCTTATAAAGAAGTATCAGTAATTTTAGCCAAACCGCATATAACTTTGAGGCTTCTTTTAAGAGTAAAAAAAATTTTCAACGCGCGCCGTAAAGTTAAATGCAATTGCAATTTGAACCTTAGTTGTGACTAACTGCTTCTTTAAAACAATACATTAGATATCTTATTTTTACGAGGGCAGACAATTTCTGTAACATTAAAAAGATGAAAAGTAGAACATTGCATGGATTGATGGTCTTGTTGACGGGAATATTGGTAAATTTTTTTATGACTTATCAAATTTGAACAGTTACTCTATAAACAAATGCATACGTAATTGTAATTTCCTTCAAGTTGGAGTCACGAATACAGACTCTCGCCTATCGCAGTCACACGAAAGCAGTCACCTGGAGGCACTGCAGCCATTACAGCTTTCATGTAACCGTTGACGAAGCACTTCCGGTTATGCACACTGAAAATCGACCTTTATCGTGTACATTTTAGCACCATCTCGCTGAACCTAAGCTGGGATGTGTAGCTATCATCTTACAGAAGAAACTCGGTCTTATTTTGAGTGGAATAGAAGTGGAAATTGCAGTAGTAGTGATATAGGTCTTCGACATACGTTGCTCTGGAGATGTATGTGACGGTCGGAACTGACAAGACGTCATTTCCGGCTGTCTATGTATATACGTATAATGTTTGTCATATGGAGTAAAGTTGCATACTCGTAAGTGATGAAATTCTTCAACTATTCCTGTGCTGGTTCATAAAATAATCGACTCGTAATTTTCGTTTTATTTTCGTCTTTGACTTACCTGTAACAAGGAAAATAATGTGTAATATTATGTATAAAAACTACATTCATCATAATCCGATGTTAATATATTACATACGCATACAATATCTGTAATCAAATTAATCCCCACCTAAAATACTTCGACAAATAAGGCAAAACCTTGACAAATATCGATCAGATTATCTTGGTTAGTGTTGCCATTATGATATTTTTAGTCATCGCTCGTGTATATGAACATAATTAAACAGTAGCTATATAACGTCTATATACTGTTGTAGCCGGAACAATAACTGTGTAACAGGCTTTACTAGAAAAACCCTTGTACGGTCCTTCTCACTATCTAACACAATGCAACACCCGAACCAGCTCACACATGACACGACACACGAACGCGGAAACGACACCATCCCACCCCCTACAAACCAATCATCACGGCCCATTTCACACAAGCGCTATCGTAGGCACAGCGTTACCAAAGCGCTTTACAGAGCACCAATTTATCGCTCACTTTCGTAACGGATAAGCCTTTTCATACTAAATGTTTTAAAGCCCCACGTAAATGTTTCGTACACGGAGGCTTTTTGACGAAAACAAGCTGTTGTTTATAGGCAGTGGTTTTATACGTGTGGTCATAAACATAAACTGTGGCATACTAGCCTATATTGATAATAATTATCTATTATAATAGACGTGTGAGGTAATAAAGCCACTTTGTATATTAATGTTAATTAATAACAAAGATTTATTTGAGAAAGCGCTTCTAGTAATTTCTTTAAAATGAATAAATATTACACCTATGCTGGGACACTCTCTCGTGTTTGTATTTAGGCTTTTAAGCCATAAAAAAAGCGTTAGGATCAAAACTTCAACATTGATCCTTTGAACTCAACGTAACGAAACGCGAATACTGACGCAACTTAAAACAAATGAAGTCGCTAAAAACGTCTTACATTCAAAACTCGGAAATCAACGGTTAACGTCCCGAAATCGCAAGTATAAAGGGGGCGGTATAAACTGCACTAATTTAATTCCCTTTACGATCGACGTCAGCGCTTTCGCGCGAAATATTTTGAAGGGCGATTAAATGTAATAACGACTTTTTTGTGCATTAAAAACGATATTCGCTCGTAAAATAAAGTAATGGAAGTTCCGAGCAGATTACGGCGGGAAGTACCGACGGAATATAATTTTTTTATGGCCCCAGATCTGTGATAAACGTTATATATAAGAAATGCTAAAAGGGTGTAATATGTAGACAAACAACCTTTACGTATATCTAAATGGCTAACGAAATTTTTTCAGATAAAGATGATTGTTACAGACAATTCCCATAACGATCAATGTCACTCTGCAGGCAGAAGGACGAGTTTACGAGTACCTATCTCTGCATATTTCAATTCTGTCATAACTTTCATAATGCAATATATGACCAGCAAACGTTGTAGAAAACATTATTTCTAATGACATTTATGTTTCTCTTACATAAAGGAAGATAAATTTAAAAGTAGCTATATTGAAAACGAAGTACCTACCTACATCGTTACAGGAGAAGATGTATCGCAAATGTTTGAAACCTTAAGGATTTTGAGGTTCCTCGTTAAAGCAACTATATGATCCCTCTCTCCAATATATTGTTTAGAAACACTACTGGTAGTAATAAGTAGTTAAACTGTCTTTAAGATAAGTAGTGATCTTCAAACAACATTTCCATTTACAATACATTTTAGATGTTGCATAAATGTCAAATGTTTTGCCCTTATTTATGACTTCGTCGTACCTTTGAAACATAACACTTTTACGACATCAAAGATTATAAAAGGAGACCGTTAAAGTGATTTTAACGATGACAAAAGATTGTTAATAATGAGATAAAATTAAACGTCTGAAGGTTATAGTAAGACTGAGCGGGTATTATTAAATTGTTTGCTGAGAATTGAGTGAGAGAGAGAAAACCGAGAATAGAAAAAAATTTTTGAACTAAGCCACTAATTATTTTGAAGATTTTTAGAGAAATGTATTAATAATTGTTGAAATTATAAGTTTTGATCTAAACACCCCCGCATAAAGAGAATTACGCTAACACGTGGACCTAGATTTAACGTTTCAATTTTTGACTCCATGTACCACACACTTCTTTTAATGGTGGTTAATGACTCAATGAAACTTAATGTCAATAAAATAATGGTCTTTAAAAGTGTTCTACTTAACTAAAAGCGTATTGCCATTTCCATTCCCTTCGTCGATCGCTAAGTACCTACAGTAGGTACAGTTTTCTTTTCTTAAAAGCCGTGAAAAGGTAACGGAGGAAAAACAAAATGCCACTCTTAATTAAATAATCAGACTTGGTAACGGACAGTCGCTAAGTAACTTAGCAGCTGCGATTTATTTATAAGAAGAAAATAGAGGTTCTTCAATTGCCTTTTCCTTATTCTCTAAAGAATACGGATTTAATTAATACATTTACGATCCAATACAAGATTAGATTTACAAAAACCAGGAAATACTCTAAAACATTTTTCTTCTTAATGATGGAGGAAATTTTCATGGGATTTCTACCCGTAATGTTTACTTGGCGGCCATCGGAGTTCCAAGTGACGAAAATCAGAAATAAGGCACAATAAATGTTCCCAGCTTCTCATTGCAGCATTGGTGTTCGCTGTAAGCATTTCTAGTAACATATTACAATAAAACTTTAGTACCACCACTTCTTGTAAAATAAGCATTTCTAGTTTTCCTTTCCCAACATAATCGTTCTCTGTATATTCCAGTGCAGCCACAGAGAATATATACTCGTAATTTCCATTCGTACCGCTATACGCCGCCCCAGAGAGCTCTATGAACGGATTATCTGAAAAGCTTTTATCACTATCTATGCGATATCCTACTATGTTACTTAAAAAAAAATACCTATACATACGCGTATAATATCCAAAACGCAAATTCGAAAAACGATCAAAATTCAAAACGTCAAGTGAGTCTAAATGCCAGCATTAAAATAATGTCGGATCTCCGTGGCGTTCTAAGAATCTGATTTAAACTGCCTCAAAAAAAATTTAACTTAATTTTTTCATAACTTTGTGCATACTCTGTTAGTGAGCTACAAAGATTTTATTCCCCCGTCCTTTTAAGGATCAAACGTTAGAAAATATAGTGGTAAGGTTTCAGTCCCGGGTCGGGTCAACGATTTGCATATAAATTGCTCGAGTCATAAGAGATTTTTCAGTAACACCCACAATCTTCTAGAAAGCGCGAGTGTATCAAAAGGACGTTGAGAATCTGATAATTAGCAGCAAAATAAAACCTATTTTTGCAAAAACTTTTTATTTAAAAAAGTGAACGAACACATAAAACAACTTTTAAAGGCAATAATCACTAAGACCGCTTTTGATATTTTTTTACCTCAGCGCTATAAACTTAAAAAGTAATCCCCCCGGGGAAAATATCGTAAATTTAGACATAACGCAAAAAACTGCGATATCGCATCGCCCAATTCAATGAGGTGGCGGAATTTTCGACAAGGCGATTATCGCCATCGTTACTGGAACACCCGACGATATCCAATATCGGATGAGCCAAAGCTATACCACCTTAGGGCTGTAAGCCTTCGGGGAAATTAACAATTCCATTCCCGAAACTGCTGTCATTCAATTAATGCTAAATGTATATAACTCTACATAGCTAATAGATATTTCAAGATCAGTTATCCCTAAGAACATAGCTACTTTACAATTACACGCAAACTGAAGAATAGGTAATGCGACGCACGGATATAGGTACCTACCTAATCCTATAGACATAATATGAGGAATATTAGTAGAGTTTCTATCTGGAATCACGTCACATTGATTAATACTTTAAAACAATAAATAGCTAATGAAAATTACACGATATACCAGATTCACGGTCGTTTTGTAAGCAAAATTTTCAAAGATATAATAATTAGAAGCGTATAAACTGAAGAAAAGGTAATTAGTCATACTCATATTGTATAGACAGATCAAATTTTGAGCCTTAATTTATCTCATGTGTAAATAAATGGCTTTGTGAATAATTGGCTTGTTTAAATTTAAGAAGTTATATTTCTGTAAAATATAAATCATTTTTGTAACAGAAAACCCAAAAAATTTTATGTAAAATATGATAAAATAATATTCTTCTACATAAATTTCGGGATTATATTACCTACAGAACTTAAGATCCATTTAGATCTTATTGCTTGAGTAGGCGAAGTCAATTACCCCGCATATTCTTAAAATAAACTTAGCTCCTATTTTAACTTTTATTATTTTGATGGGATTAGTCTTTTACAAATAAAAACAAATAGTAAAATAGATCAGAAGACATAGAAAATTGTATCATGAAACGGAAATTAACATGAGAATTAATGAATTAATACGTGCCGTCTACTGTGACGATGTTAATAGAACCAACTAAATAACAGGAACGAAAATAACTCACAGTTACAAGAACAAGAACAAATTAATACCAAGAGGACAAGACAAGACAGCCCTAACCCAAAAGTCCGTTCCGCTGAACATCGCTCCAAGTCCATTGGCCGGAACTCGATCCTCCAATTTGCGCTCCCGTTTGTTGTAAATTGATATTATTTAATTTGCCAACAAGGCGAGCCACTTTATTTTTTAAACAGTATAAAATAAGTTTCAATTACATGTAAGTATGTAATTAATAAACATTTACATGCTCATGGCTTATAAAACTGGTGTTTCTAACACTTGAGTTTTAAAATATTTGATTCATAGAGTTTAAGTTGTCTTCTCAAGATCATAATGTGAATCACAATTGTTTTGTTATCTCGCCTCACTCATCACTTAGTCTGTTAGTGCTATTTCTGGTTTATGTAATGTTGGCGAATAAACAAACTTATTCAAGCAGAGGACGATTATGTAAAGTACTATTTATTATGATAATAGTATTTTTCTTGTAAAGCATAAGTTTCGTACTCATAAACAAAACGAAATAATATACTACGGTACGGTGAAAGTTTTTAATACCATCAAAGTGACTGGACGCGCGGTATGACTTTAATCTTCACAAAATGATATAAAACCCTAAGTTACGAGTATTTTGATAAACTTCGCAACTATGTAGTAAGGATCGGGCGTGCAAATGGAGTCTTCCTAGAGAAACTCTCGCCTCGGAGATACAATTATATTTGAGGAATGCCCCAACGAATGCTTCGCACTTCGCGGAGTTGTTTATTTGAATTTAAAAGGTTGATTGTGAATAAAAGTTGATTTGCAGAATTTGAACGATGTGGGTGTTCCGTGCCTGAAATTTTAGAATATTTTGATGACCCTTATATTTTAAGACCGATGAATATCTTAAAACGGAATACAAGTAAATTCTTAAATCAATTCGTTTTACCTTAGGCAATATTCAGTCAGTCAGTGGTTGCCAAACTATTTCCACGAGGGTCCAGAATAATATAGCAAATTGTATGGGAGGCCGGACAAGAACTTATGAGCAACATTATAGTGCGTATTGCCATCTTATTGCCGGGGACGAAAACTTTATAAGTGACAACAGTTGTGATTAAAAGTTTTCCCAATCAATACGAATTTCAAACTTAACAAAAACTCGTATCTCCCCGAAACTTTAACATTACCTCCACTCAGCCACAACTTCACGAGACCAAACTATTAA
>DWQK01003142.1:0-11972 GCA_018231225.1 Noctuana stator | reverse complement strand
GTTCTTATAGACGCCGTGCGACTTGCTGTTGCGGCTTACAAGTGCGTTAATAAGTTCAATGCGGCCTTAACGATATATGCAATTCTCTTTTAGAAATAAAAAACTTGTTTTATATTCTGTTGTCAGGTATATGCATACCCCAATTTTCGATCTCCGAACACAATATTATTTCATTTTACAGGATAGAAGCCACTCCAGGCTATTCTAAGCTTTCAAGTATCAGACATTCATAATAAGCTTACTGACGGGTAAATGACTGTTTTGCGACGTCATAATTCGATTATCTTCTTACAGACTTAACTAAAATCTGTCGCGCTGTTGCGTTTAGGCTTCTTATACGCATAACGCACTCCACTGCGGTAAGCCGGCGACGCATTGCGACTGCTAACAATGTAGACGCTATTTACTAAACAAGTCATTAACTCACACGGATGTCTGCAGCCGGGACGTTTTCAACAGAAAAGCACTAAATCAGTCATTTCAAAGTCTACTATTGACCATGCGATCGTAAAACGTTTTGATGGGACGTAAGCATACATTCTTACGACTTTAATGTCAGTAAAGGGACGTTTATACAGCGTGTTTGTATTGTGATGTGGGTTTCGTACAGTACTCTTCTTAGCCTCGATGATGGAAGGGATAGCATTTATACTCCGATTATTATAAAAAGGACTTAAACAAGTCTAACAAATGACGAGTTAATGACATTATAGATGCGAGAATTAAGAACATATTGGATTGTTTTAGTCGATTTTAATGTGAATCGACCTACTGCAGCGAAACTCAAGCTCAAAATCAACTGTAATCGTTTCATTAAATGATATTATTAAATGTATCCATCGGGATTTGACGGCGAGAGCTCAATCATGTATTGTGCATACCTCAGAAGGCCCTCGTCCAAAAAACATACTTGTAAAAAAATGAACTCATTTTTAATTAAATATTTATTTACCAAAATAAAAAAGAATTGTATGTAAGTTAGGAACACCTCTCACTAGTGTGGGCGTTACTTTACTGCCGCTCAACCTAACTGTCAAAGTTTTTTTGGTTTCAGATAACCAATCTCTCTGAATCATTCCCGGGAATAGAATGTAAATACATACACTTCGTAGCCAACTTCAAAAGGGGAGTATTGTACGTTAGTACAAACGTTTTTGTAGACAATATTCTAATAACTATCTTCTGTCTTTGATCGTTGAGGGGTGATGTTTGAAACAACACAATTTATTTATCGTTACTTTCATCTGCCGGTTAAAGTGGCTGTAGTTCTCTCCAAAGGAGTGTCTACGTTGCTTAGATTACTGCTTTCATTCTATCGCAGGAAAGGAGGGAATTTTTATTAAACCGAAGCATTTATTGCGTCTGCGACAGGCCGCATATACAAACTAAGTAGTTATAGTGGCGCTATGTTTGTAATGCGCCTATGAATTTGCCTAATTTTTAGAATAGGCCCTTTTTTTCGAAATTCTGAATAATTTTAAGTTTTAGCAACAATAAAATCCCTATAAATGGTAAAAAGCTGGAAATGAAAAACGGGACGAAATAGGCATAGTAATTAATTTTTAACAATAAACTTTCAATTATAATAGGTATGACATATAAAAAAAACACAATTAATTTTTAGAAATATAAATGGAATTAATTTCCTTTATCGAAACTAATCAACCTGTAAGAATATAAAATAACTTGAAACCAATTGGAAATTGCTATTTCCTTTATAAATTCTAATTGATGAAAAGATTAATTTTTTATGGGAATTCGTCCTCCCTCATCGCGCTCTGATTACGTTTTCCTTTTAAATTTCATTATCTTTAAAAAGATTTCCAGATTGAAATTCTTCGTAAAATGTTATCTATTTCTTTAAGTAGCTATCTGAGTGACCGAGCTTTCACTCAATATTTATGTGTAAAATGTTTTTTATTAGAAAATTCGAGGAAAACATGTAAATATAACATTAATCTTAGGAAAAATAAAAACCGACTTCAAACAAAAAAGTAAATAACTTAAACTATGTTATCTATTTCTTTAAGTAGCTATCTAGTGACCGAGCTTTCATTCAGTATTTATTTGTAAAAATTTTTTCATTGGCAAATACCAGAAAGACATGTAAATATTATATTATTCCAAGGAAAGATAAAAACCGTCTTCAATCAAAAAAGTAAATAACATGAACATTTATGTACAGACTTCAATAATTTATTTTTGTCCATGAATCTCTGTCCCAACTTACGTCAATATTTAAACTTGTTCCTTCTACAAACACACAAAGACTATAAATTGCTGTCACCATTTTAGGCTGCTCTTAAATTACTATGAACAATTTTTAACCAAGTTGTACAGCAACAATGATGTATGAATCTAGTGTGAATGTATCACCTGTTCTATATAAATGCTGATGTTACTTTACTATCCTCAATATGATGTGGCACTACATGTAGCATGATCGCTGTTATTTCGTATTGCAGCAAATTTCTTGATATAGTCATGATATCATTATCTACATATATAAAACCAAAACCTGAGTCACTGACATATTAGGGCCGAAAGTTAAGCTTGTTTATTAATATTGCTTAGAATTGAGCAATTTCAGTTGCGCGTATTAAAACACTTTGACGTCACATACCTATTCCTGGCAATATCAAATGTTTTTCGTCACGACAAAAGACATTTCTGACTGCATCCATCTAACGCTTTTTCTTTCATTTTTTGTTGCAGCTAAATTACTTTGACGATTGAAACAGATGTTCGGACTATTTTTGGATAACAAGGGTGTTTTAAAATACGTTCTTGAGTGTGCCTCGTTTTAATTTATACCGACATGCCGTTGAGTATAAACAATTAACTTTTGCCACATCTAATAAGTATTGAAAATGATTCTATTTTTCTGTACCACCCTACCAAAATGTTTTCTTTCATTATTATATTTTGCTTTTTTTATTTTAATTACAACACGCGGTGCGAAAAAAAAACACGACATAAAAGTTGTCGCGCACATACGTAAATTTAAAACTTATTGTGTTTTTCTCATAGATGCCGTTCCCAGAAGTGGACCAAACGGGAAGCATCAGCTTTCAAATAAAAAAAATCATCCAAACCGGTTCTCCCAGTTGAAAGTTATCTATACATTAGTATAATATAAAGCTGAAGAGTTTGTTTGTTTGAACGTCACAAT
This sequence comes from Noctuana stator, assembly GCA_018231225.1. Taxonomy (NCBI): domain Eukaryota; kingdom Metazoa; phylum Arthropoda; class Insecta; order Lepidoptera; family Hesperiidae; genus Noctuana; species Noctuana stator. Next base: position 8,800 of record DWQK01003142.1, on the reverse strand, counting down.
TCTTAAGCGTGACACAGCTAGTAATGAATAACAATGTTTTTATTTTATTTTAAGCAAACGTAAACAATTTTCACGTCAATTCTCGGGGAATTTAAAAGATATATTGCTGTTTCCCAGGTGCGATGTATTTGTTACTAAGTACCTGAGCTGGAAACGTTAAGAAATATAGGTTTCAGTTTTAAAAATAAATACGGAGAACACACGAGTCTTATGAGAATAAAATACCGATTTATCACTTTTTAACACCAGTTTTCTGCTTACGTTGTTACGTCGATTAAATTTTTACGGGATAAGACAAATGGGAAAATATTATTGCGAGAAATAGAAATTGTTTCTTAAAAAGTTTATTATTCGTATTCAAAAATATAATTTTATCACATGCGCTGGCCATTTATGAACTTAAAACCAATTTTTCGACGACAGTTACGCCAGTCAGCAGACACGTGACACTTTCATCGACCAATGAGATAGAGACGCGACGCATACATTGACCAATGACTCTCCAACCAGTGATTGGTTGCCCAATCACTATCCAGTTTTATCAAGTTCAAAATATGCCTACTGTTCCAATGTAGATTGGTGGAAAACAGAGAAGCACATTTAATCATGTCATATTTCTACCACAGTTTTCACTGTACTGCATAATTTGTTAATAACATTTAATTTATACACTTCATTTTAAAGGAGTGCCGAGAGTTTTTTCTACTGGCTTTTTTCTTCCTTATAATGAATAAAACTTTCTGAATTTGAATTAGGTATATTAATTTATATTCAATATTAGATGGAATAAAAGTTTAATAATGAATTAGTCGTAGCATAAGTACTAAAATTTTTAGTTTTTAGAATGTTGTAGGCAACTGAGTATGTACAAGTAGAGAGATTAAACCGCTGAACCCAAATCTACATGCAAATCATCTAAAGAAGCATGACTGTATACAAGAATTGTTGCTTATTAAACTAAATCAAATTCACAAAGCGAAACAAAATTATCCGTCAAGTCAAGGATTTGCGTCCTCGAAATAAACTTATTACCCTTAACACAGCTATTCTCCATCTCATAATATTAATATTGACTAATAAATCCTTTAATCTTAAATCTCCCATCAACGCATTAATTACATTATAACTCAAAGCTAATAGCGTGGTATAAATTTACAATGTTTATATTCCATAGTTTAGGGGCTTAGGCACGTGCATTATCAATTAAGTGTTACTATAAGCAAGGTAACGCATCTTTAAGTGACTTTGCATTGCATGTTATGGAACACATGTACTTACTTAAATAAATTAAATAATAATTGTACTTGTTGCTCGTAAACGATTCCGATAATAGGCTTGTTCTAGATACTTAAATTTCGTTTTTGTAAATAGGTATAATTTTAATTCCTATACACGTGATTGAAAGAAAGAAAGACAATGATATTTCTTTCATCACGCAATAACAAAAAACAACATAAAGGCATAGAAAAACTTACATTATAAATTAATTTGATACGTTAATAACAAATAATTTAATATTGTTATGTTATTTGACTACCTCCAACAGTGAAGGAACGCAAGCTAATGAAGGTGATGTTATTTAGGTTAGCTAGATTAGATCGAAGCTTATCGCTTCCACGTCAGTGGTGAAACAAAAACCTCTCTCAGAACTTATGGTGGCCACACACTCACGCCACGTGTTGCTGATAATAAAAGTTGTGGGATAAAAATATTTACAACAGACAACTGTTCTACAAGCCGTAATCCCGGCTCTCAAACAACGGGTCATTAGGGTGTGGTGCTATATATAGCGGGCTCGTATTTCATACTTGAAGAGGCGTAATAGGCCGCACGTGGCGAGCGATCGCGTATGGTTAAGTACTGGAACTAACTTGGACACAAACGATCTAAGACAGAAATTACATTTGCATAATCATTTCTACTGACTACTGTTACCAGTAATTCTGGATTAAGCGTTTCTGGATTCTAAATAATATGCTGCATGTGAAAACTGTACACCAGTAATGAATTTTGTTTTATATCCAATCCGTATGATTTTTTATAGTAATCTTCAAGCTATTAACTTGATTAAATTGATGATAACATGAAAAATCCATAGGTATTAGATGACGACATTCAAATTACGTTCGTATGCTATACAGTTTTGATACTTAACAATATTTTTTTACTCTTATAATATTGGGTACTTGGATGTTAAGAAAACAAATGCTTTATGGTTCTGTTGCAATTATTTCTTTAAATCTACTATTTCTCATCCCTATTTATAATTTATATTTTAATAAGTTTTGAAGCGTTTAATTAAATACCTAATTTACACAACCAAACATATGTCCAAAAAAGTCTTTCCACTGAACACTATAAAATTTGATAGTAAAAACTGGAACCCAAACAAACTTTCACCCTCTGTAGAAGTAGCAGTAAAAAAGTCGTAAATCTGAACACTTGAACCAAGCGGTTAGCATATGCCCCCATATGAATATAATATGTAGGTAGATTTCATACGCGCATTTTGTATAATTAACTGGATCAAGGAATCAAATTGTCCTAAACAAACTTTGAATTACCTACTCGTATCTTGAAAAACTCAAGTTATTTGGACCTGAATAGAAATCCCAGATTAAAACTTTTCTAAAATCGATCATTTACGGATACTCTGCCTGTCTAACTTCGTTAACAGAACTCTACGTTAATCCCAAAAACTGCTTAGAAGTTCAAAAATGTTGAAATTAAATTTAAATGAGCCCGTAGCCATTTCTTCCAACATTCACAATGATTGTTCTTTTACTTTCATACACTTTATGTAAACGTAAGCCATCAACAAACTTTTTATGATCTTATGAAAACATCACAACAATAAACCCTATATCGTGGGTGCCATTGGACACTAGCAAAGACAACCTAACACAAATAAATAAATAAAAACATTTTCATTCATCATAATGTATTTGTATACACTCGATGAAAGTCAAAAACACAGTACATCGGCTTTAAGCGCCCCTTTGGCTAAGGTAGGCCGGGAGAAAAAAGCCGGCAGAAAAAAACTCTCGGCACTCCTTTATAATCAAGAGTAAAATCACAAATGATTAACATCCAGAAACAGAAATTAAAATAATGCTTTTACATATCTTTTTCATAGGTAAAGATATAAAATAAATAATACTAGTACCTATTGAACGAGTGATGAAACGTCCAAATGATAAAGCCAGCGTCTCAGAAATACTAAGAAACCCGGGAATTTACGAGTAGCATGACACTAAATATTTCAATCTCGTAAGTGGAAACACTGCTTAAGCTGAACATACCAGTATGTCCGTCTCAGCTGGTTTGTATGTAAGAAGCTAAAAAAGTGTAAACTACCCGCATCCCGTTCCATAAGAAAGCCGTAGTTAGCACGCCATCAATCTATGTCATGGGCATGCCTGATGGCGTATTTTCGTACTCCAAGGAATTTATGGAATGTGTTATGGCGCTTGCGACTATAAATAGGTCAACTTTCGTGTCGCTATAAAGTGGTTAATTAACCTGAAGAAAGATTTTCCCATGGATAAGGTATAACGCGTGAATTTCGTAAATAATTAAATATTACTTCTTCAGTCATATTACATATTAAATACTTATTAGTTTTAAAGATCTTATAACCACATAGACACCTTCATTCAAAACAAATCTTCAGTATTCTACTGTTGAGTACAGAACTATCAAAAAAGTATTTAGCCATCCTCTATGCTGGCATTTTGTTGCTCTGAGTTGACAATGTGCTTTTTTGTAAATACTAATCACAAACTTTAGACTTTCTGTAAGACCCTCGTAAGCTCCTTTATTTGGCGAGTACGAACCTCATTCCTTACGTTCACGTTTGTAGGTACTCGTGAATGTTTACAGTAAATGCTATATATCCTGTTTTGGAAGGTCCTTTATTTACATGGCAAGATTTTTAGCAGCATTTTGCAACACTTTCCAGGACCAAAACTGACCGAGTTTGGGGAAATATTCTTATATCCTGAGTTGCGCTCGAACAGTTATGTATCCAGTAATTCAAGGATTTATAATCGCATAGCACTTAGCAATCTCGAGCACGTCGCAACTGATCAATAAGCCTAACTTTTCCATGATTAACCGTTGGAACGTGATGTGTTCCACGCAAACTTGATTATTATTGATCAATACATGACATTCCAGTACACTGCGGTAGAATGAGTAAAACTGCGTTATAGTACGCCAGTATAAGCAGTAATCTAACAAAATATAAAAGTATTTATCGTCAATGATAATCCATATTACTGGGCATTTCAGTTCTCATTTCAGACTGAGGGGTTTAGGCCACGATCGGTCACGCAGGCCAATTTGCTGTATAACTTTAGCCAATAGACTTGGTGTTAATAATTACATTTATTATGAGCCTAACAAATTCAAAATTGGTACAAGTAGTCCACTGGAAACTGATGAATAACTCAATTTGCAATAAATTAACCGCGATATATACGACGTGATCGTGATTAGTGTTGATGAATACGTCACTATTTCAGTAAAATAAACAGAGAATTCAATGCGAAATAATTGGAGGTTAAATTATATTTGTCGTTGCATTGTATAACATATAGTGCAGGCTTTAATTAAATTTTCCCGTTCATTTTAACACTCACGACTTATAGTGACGCAAAAGTAGACTTAACTTTAAAGCCGATGTTCTTGTACCGTTAAGTCAGATGCCGTCTGTGATCTGACTGTCATAGCCTAACATTTAACTCTTGATGATGGAGGGACTACAATGCCTACCACTCGCTAAAAACTAAAGTTAAATGAAAGTTAAAAGAAAGCATTTTGGGATCCTCGAAAACCGGAAAAGCACTTTGTCATGAAATTATTTGTTTGGTAACTTTCGTTGTGTAAAAAAACGTACAGATATACAACGAAAAATATGCAACTTTAAGTGTAGAGAGAATCTTGATAAAATTAATGATAAGAAAAGTAACGTACCTATTAGTTCATATAAAATTGATGTGTTGAACCAAAGTGCATCAATTAGCTATTGCATGCAGGAACTAGCGGTAAAGTTATTCTTACAACAACAGAACAATAGCAGTGAAATGTCACACAGTAAAAATATTTCCGTCTCAAATCAATAGTTGCACTGACACGTTAAGAATGACTTAAATACGAGAAATATAGTGCGGGAAATACGCGAACTGTAAGAAAATGAAATAAAAATGGAGCGTAAGTTTTCACAATGCATGAGTGAATTGCTGTCAGCCCGTAGGTGCAGATGGGGCTGCAATTTAAACCGTCTTTTATTTCCCCTATTTTGTTTTAATATTTAAGGACAATATGTAGGTGTAGGTGCTTATTGTTCATACTCGTACTTCAAGTTTTGTCTTTGTTACTCACAACAGACCATCCTGGAGGTAGGTTTTAAATACCGTTAGACTTGATGAATCACTTTGCTTTAGAACTGCGGAGAAATAGCTATAACTATTTCTGTCTGAGCGCAGCTGTTGCATTTTAGTCTATCCTTTTGGAATAATTGGCTATACATGGAGCTGTTCATTTAAGGAGGCAGGAGACTTATTTTTAGCCCTCGTTGCGTTACTCCATAACAACCTCATAAGGCATGTGAAGTTTACCAACTTTAGGGCATTTGGTGAACTATGACTAAAACAATTCTCTTACCAAGAAAGAGACAAATTCTCAGCAATGAGACAAAAAGCGGTTTATGATATAACTGAAGTCTGAGGAATACCATAGCAATTTTATATTCTCTTAAAGTCGGCCATTTTATAATTCTTCAATAGAAGTGTAACATGCCGTTTCCTTGTCCACAGAACTGCTCCTCGGAACTCTCCGCACCCACCAGAAAGCAGCCTGCGACGAAGAGATGGTTACCCTCATCTGTCCACGTGGCACTACCATCAGCATCCAAGTGGCGCAGTACGGTGCCTCTGCTTCACAAAGCTCGTGCTCTTCGGAACTGGCGGAATACCAACCAGTCGCTGTTGAGGTCGTTGGAGACACCTCGTGTACTTGGCCCAGTGCTTTGCAGGTAGGTTGAGTTTTTTGCAAAAAAAAATTTGCCTTCTTTCAATTTCAATTGTGTCCACAATTTCAATTCGAAATCCGTATTTTTCTCGTCAGTACCGTTGTAACAATAAAGAAAATTACATGTAAATCAGCAACATCCCAACATCTCTAAGGGCGGTAAACCGGAAACGTAAAACGAAGGTTAGACCGAAATAATGTGTTTGAAGCGGCGTAGTATCGGTGGCTTGTCGTAAAGCGGCCATTTTGTTGACACCATCAGAGGATGGGCTATAAAAATAAAGGGCATGGTAACTGTGCTATAGCAGTGTGCAGCGAAACCACTCAATATTCGTTTAAACGCCCATTAAGGTTCAGTCGGTGAATTTTTTTCCTCTGCATTAATCCTTAAAATTGTTGCGTACCAGCTTATAGCCAGACTATAATTATTGTTATACGAAACTCGCATTTTTATGTTTAAATTTTTCTCAAATTCAACCTACTTTCAGAACCTCTTTGATTGCCATCTAAACCAAGATCACAAGTTAAAAGATAAGAAATATTACATTACTAATTGCATTCGGAGTTGGTACCAGATTTGTGGCAATACGAGTATATTATATTCAAATACAAGTTTTAAACACTTGATTTAGCTCCAAAACATGAGAATGAAATAAGAACATAATAAATATGAAATCTAAAAGGAAACAGCATGCTAACTAATAGTTAGTAGTATTCCTTGTTACAGACGGTGGTGGAAGCGTGTCAGAAGAAACGGCAGTGCAAGTTCCACACCAGTCCAAAAGCTTTTGGTGTGGACCCATGCCCTGGGTCAAGGAGGTTCGTCGAAGTTGCCTACAAATGCCGTCCTTGTAAGTATTTTCGAAATTACAAAAGCACGAAACACATTTTTAAGAAAGATATAATAGCGTTTAGCGATTATTTACCGACCGGAGTTAATTCGTCTTCAGATAAACCTCAATCCTGTGACAGTGCCGTAGCTCTACCTCATCGACATTCATATTTCAAGATATTCTTTGGCACCTTTCTTTCTAAACTCAATTAAATACTTCACTGTTATGTGGCGCCATGGCATTGCCATTGGGATGATGACACTATTCTGTTTACAATTTATTTAAGTCTCTAAGCTTTGGTTATTCAATTATTTATTAGTCAGCTACACTGATGCACCTACTATCTAAGATTCTACAACAATGATACGTTGCTGTTCTATAAGATAATTGTCATAAAAAGTCTGCTGGTATTTACAAAGTTTTTGGCTATATACAATAATTGCTACACGGTAGAATTATACATGATGGTGATGCTTCTCCGATCGTACTAAGTTCTATAACTTGGTAAGTCCAACTCGCAATTCACAATGTCAGAAGGTCCATTCGTAAAGAACTTAAGAATATAAGAAAAACAAAAGCTTCAAACAGTTCTAAGACTACGGATCTTCTGATTAAAAATGCAAACGACTATGTCTTTGTTAAAACAGCAGATCTTACAGTTTACTCGTCTATTAGCAAGTCTAAAGCCATCGCAAAGAAATGGAAACAAATTGCTCTCAAAGGGTAAAGATGAAAAGTAAACTTAAAAGAACAAGTGCTTCGTAACAATTAACGAAAAAGCTGAGTTTTTCTTAATTCGTTCCCTAAAACATTGTTCAGAATCCACTTAACTCAAAGGATGGAAGTTCTAGAGAGGTGTCGTAACAATGGACGGGGTGAATAACAGATTCGTGAATCTTTATGCTATATTTTAGGCACCTACTTTGATATCGGCTTAGGTTTTATCAATTTTTTACACTTCCTTGCAAACCTACAGGCTACAAAGGGGCGAACTTGTAAAGGAGCAACAAAGGACTATTTTAGGCAGCAGCTTTAGGTAATACTGAAGTCCTCGGTAATAATATGTTATCTCTCCAATCATATCACAATCATTTGGCAGTGGTCGATCACTTTTCCCTCAAATTTACGGTAGTAAAAGTACTTTTATGAACATCAAAGGAAAAGAAAGAACATTTTTACATTACGCATTACCTGTGTTAGTATTTGAAAGTTAACTTAAACTGTACAGAATTATAAAATATAGAGTGCTTTCACGGACACGGCATTGTTCAGTACTTATTGCATTAAGGAGACACTGTTTTTGTGTTTTATTCACCAATAATGTACAAGCAGCGCGAGTTTTCTATAAAGATAATGGAAAATAATAGGTAGTTCCTTTTCATTTCATTTGTACGAGTTAAAGCGGTATGTATGACGACATATAAATTCATTGACACAAAACAGATTTCGACCGGCTCTAGCCGAATCCGCGTCGATAAATAACAAAATTCTCTAACACCGTTAAAGTATTAATAGCTGTTCGTTCAAACTTATCTTTTAAGTCAAGGCAATAAAATTCATTTTCGATCAACAGACGAGTTCCGAAGTAAAGTGGGCTGCGAGAACGACGTGCTTCATTTGAGCTGTAATCCCCACTCGAGAGTCGCCATATACTCAGCACAGTATGGAAGGACTGAATACGACTCCATACAATGCCCGCAGCCGAGGGGGATGAAGGAGGAAAGTAAGTGGGTTAAGGTTTTAAAGAGATTAAAGTACTTGTATTTTATGTGAAATATATACATGGGAAAATGAAATGAAGCGCGCATAGCCCCGCTAGTAGTGTAGATTGCAAGCGATCTCACTGTTAGCAACATTGGGCGCGGCCGGTACTCGGATGTGTGACCGCTAGTGGCAAATTTCATGCGCGCTTCCGTGCTTCGGAGGGCACGTTA
>DWQK01003141.1:0-11973 GCA_018231225.1 Noctuana stator | reverse complement strand
CGCTACCGTACTTTAGAAGGCCGTTATCCGTCGGTCGTGAAAGTTATCATCAGGTAACACTCGTTAAACCTGGTCGTAGGAGTTTTGGGAGTTTGTCAACATGTGACACGGGTTGGCTTCTAACTTGTAACTACAATAATCCGCAATACAGCACTCCAGATTTTCCCTGGTTGTGGGGAGATAATCATGGGTACCAATGGGCCATAAAACTGTTGAGGACATAATAAGTTTGTGAGGCATTATTTATTTATAAAAAGAAGTCAATAGCTTACCTATTTTTCCATTCGGACTATAGGGCCCATAGCTGCTTGATGACAAAGGCGAGGAGTACCCATTATTCGGCTGGGGTTGGGTGGTGGCCGCCCCTGGCGACGGGGACCCGCCACCGCCCGCCATCCAGTCCCTCACATGGCCGTTGACCGGGTGACCGTTGTGGCTGACGCCGGGCTCAGCTTTCACCTGGTTGGGTAGTCCCCGATACGCCACCTCGTGTTTCAGGTCCATCCCGCTGCTACCGCATGTCGCCGCGCCAACCCCGCCGCCCGCGCTCCACACTTCTGCAACAATAGATATTTGCTGTCAGCAATATATATTATATGGCGAATATTATAGAATTCTGAATCTAAGAGACACTTATCATAGAAGTAAAAACTTGTGCCACAGACACATTGGACACTCTCACAAAAAGGACCTAAACGTGCAGGCTTTTCACGACGCGTCAAATATAATTAAGCTTATATAATATTATAAACTTATGCTTAACTAGCTTTACACAATGTAAAACATATAAAACAAACGTCTGATCCTACCGTAACAAGGCTTCATCCATTTATGTTCGTTTCCATTGTATTTTGTTACTACTACTATACTTAGGTCTGTTACAACTAAGTATTGTAGTAAACAGTCCCTATGAAATAGATTTTTTATTTTTTTTTATTATAAAAAAACTGTAGCAGCCCTGGAGACCTTATTTTGTAGGTAGCCAAATTTCTTGATACGTATTTTGTAGGAAATCATTAACCTACCTAGTTTGATTTTAATATTCCTAATATTTTAAATTTCCAATAAATTACACTGAACGATGAAGAGATTGTTGGAAAATAAAATAAAATAGTAGTGTTCTGCTTCACAAGGCACATCTTAACAATACAGTACGCAATATTTCAATTAGTTTTATGTGAAGTTCAGCGTTGGAAAAAGGCTAACAGATCTTAAATCTACCTCTATCCAAGACTATGACCTTTCATGGTCGTAAAGAGCAGTCCGCTAGGATTAAAGGAATAGGTTTCTCAGGGCTTCGTAATTGGCCCCATATTGTTTGTACTTCGTAAAGTTTTACGTAGCGCTGTTACTAAGGATATTTTATTTTTAAACTGAAGATACTATCACCGTGTTTTTGCTTAAGATTCTGTGTAGTCAATAAACAGTTTTGTTTCAGTAATTGTTACTCAAGATTGTACTGCGATTAGCCCAGAACATAGATTATTTTCGACGCGGTTGAGAAAGCGAATCATAGTCTTTTTGTTATGGTTTTTTTTTTATATACGACGACCCGTATGGTGTAGTGGTTACCATGCTAGTCCACCATTCGAAGAGACCCGGGTTCGATTCCCGGTGGGGCAGTTAAATGATGAATTTAGATTTCTGTTCTCGGTTTGGATTTTTGTGTATTTGTCTTTGTATGCGTCCATGGCATCCAGGACACAGGGAATTCTAGTGTGGGGCTGTGAGTGAGAAGCGTTATAGTAAATGAGAAAAAAAACAGGTAAACATGCATTATGAGAACTGCAACTCATGAATACTCACCCGCGTCCTATTTAAAATGGAATAGAAATATTTTCCGAGGTCATAAGTGAATTAATTGCTGCTCGTGAGGATTAAGATGGAGGCCATCTCATACTGGTCAACTAAAGTATTTCCAGCATCGACACTTCCCCAACCAAAATACTATAACTACAAAATACTTTAATAACAATTAGTTAAGTAAAATATTGACGATAGAGTAAGATCTCGTGAGATAAGCATACATATTTTGAAAATTTTACTGTTGAAGCAATAAAAAAGATTGTTACACCGTTGAATAAAGTCCTTGCACCGAAGGTTGAACTACTCGGCTGCTCGGCGTTGTATCGTAGAGAAATCACACTTATTTTAAATCTCTACCTAAATAAAGTACAAGGTTGTAAAAGCATTAAACGAAATCAACGCGCACTTTATTTGTATGTTATGTATACGAGTGTGTATATGTGCGTGTATAAACTACGTACATTTATTTGCTGTCGAGTGTTTCTATTCTCTATTGTCGTGTGTTTTCTGAAAAATCTTGGATCTGCTCCTTTATTGCTAAACCGTAAATAACGGTAACAAAGTGACTATCCCATTGCAGCGAATACATATACTCGTATTTTCTCACTATTTTCAAACTAGATTTGTTTTGTACTGCGAATTTTCTTTAAAACTGCGAAATGTAATGTGGTTTCTCGTTCTACTCGTTGACACGTTTACGTGGGCGAGGTCACCAGTTTAATAAAAAGTGCTGCAATTTAAAAGTTTCAAGCATAAAGACACACAAGCACAATTATATAGACTGACATACAGACCGGGAACAGAAATCTTAATCCATTATTTAGACTTCTGCTTCGTTGGGAATCGAACTTAAGAACCTTCTAATAGCAAACCTGCATAATAAGCACTACACTACACGAGTCATCCACAATTTTGTGTTATCGTAAACGATTGGGTACGTTTCACGATCTTTTTCCCATGAATTTTCACAATTATCATAGGTTGATAATTTTATTAAACATATTTTATTGCAGAATACGGTTTGAACATTATGTTATTAAGAACGTAGTCAATTCTGAATAATACTTATTTAGATTCATATATGTTAAATAAAAACAGTTCTTTGCTGGCTATTCCGGCAACTGTAATCTACGGCGAGTTAATCTCTAACTGTTACCGTGGGAACTAAGCTCCGTGATTATTGAGTTGGTTAAATCTACAACTGCTTATTCCAATACTCAGGCATACAATATTGTATGGCTTGTACTTTCACCACTTATTTCAGATGATTGAATGATAATTGTGTGATTTCTAATCAGATGTATCGCTTATATGTATAACTTGCCGTGCCCCCCGATTTCACCCGCGTTCAGAATTGCAACGTAACGCTTGATAGTCTATAGCCTTCCTCGATAATTGGACTATCTTAAACTATTTTTTTCAAATCCGTCCAGTAGTAACAAACAAACACTTCAGCTTTATATTATTAGAATAGATTTAAAAAAAACTAAATGAACAAATAACGCTACACATTCCCAGCCCCACACTAGAATTCCCTGTGTTGTGGGTGTCATGAACACACACAAAGACGTATACACAAACACCCAGAACGGGAACAGATATCTAAATTCATAATTTAAATATCTAGTTCCCCACCGGGAATCGAACTATTATCATACGAGTAGTAACCACTACACCACACGGTAACGTAAAGGAAATTAAAATACAAACCCGATAACAAAACCATTAAAACTTATATTTTTAACGCATAAGTTAAAGCACTCGTAAAGCCGCTACACAATCTACCCAAATCTTTTTAGACATATAAAATAATAGATATACGAGTACCTACATCTGTCTGTGCAAATCTTTCAACATAAACATACCATTTTATCATTATTTAAAGGTTCGTGAGTGTCTACACTGTCTATTGTCTATCATAAAACATTTACAAATGGCATTTTACGAAGGCCCTTTGGATTGGTTCGAAACTACTCGTACTACCAACCCTTCGGTTGGACATTCCCGAAAAAGCCGATTATACGTATAAAAATAAAGCAAACAACAGCTTTACGTAAATAAGACAACAGACTGTGAAATTCATGTCAGTAAGTCAGTTACTAGAATTACTTTCAAATTAATCCTAGTTTTTGTTTTTATATACCTTTATTTATTACGCATGTTGTATTTACCTATAAAAGGTTGTTTAATAAACAATGTAACAACTGTTTGTAGATATAAAAAAAAATCGTACAACCAAAATTTAGGCGTCCGCGAAGTGTGGGTACAGTGCATTGTGCAGGCCTCGCGGAGCTGTGTTGCACAACGCGCAGAGAAAGCGATGACGTCACGACCTCGACACGCTCACCTACTTGCGCGCGCGCTGCACCAACCCACTTCGATACCGACCCAATGTCGAGCTTTCTCTCGTGACTCCTCATACATTGCTTGTAACTAGTCTATCCATAGTCGTTAGGGTGAGCTTTGTCTAGTTGAAAACAGTATTGAAATTAAATGACGAAGTTATTGCGGAAATTATTTCTAAATTAATAGGTAACTTTTACTAAATTTCTGTACGCCCATTTTTGATAAGTGCATTAGTTATAAATATGATTTCTCCGTTTAAACCACACATATTTTTTAATTATGTGTAATCTTCAGTAATGTTATTTTCCGATTTATAGACAATTCTTTTTTCTTAATTTAGTATTGTTTCTCATAATGTTAAGTTAACGTTGCCACTCTCAGATCGATTCCATATTTTTGCACTATATACGATATAAATTCCTTATTATTTATATTACTTACATCGTGTGTCATCACTATTTTTCTTATGTTGGAAATCGAACCCAGTCTCTTTAGGCGGCCGATCACCATTGTAATCTATCATAGCTAATAACACCCCTAAGCAATGGACACAATAGTGTTGCTAATAAATAGGAGAGACAGAAATGTTTTTGATGTGAATCACCGAAATCTCGAGTAATATTGTCATCGACGAAAGATCACACAACAATACTACTTGGAATGCGACGATAAAGTAACAGATGACATAATAAAAGGACTTCTTAATTATTCGAATCGGGAGTTACGAGTAAGGCTTAGCTAAATCACTACATACATTTATCATCGATTCTGTTAAAGCAACTGCGTATTCTATAACCAACAAAATTTTTTTGCGTTGGGAAACCGTAAAATATTTAACTAACAACATTATGCATTTGTTACGGCGTAGCAATTCGTTGCCATTGCATCCACTCGCCTCATCACGTACCACCTTACTAGTCCTGACGAGGGAAGCCTTTATGAGTATAACAATAAACTTTTATGATTCATTACAATAAATTTAGAATAAAACACGTGAAAGCAATTGTAATAATGTTAGTGTACGATCGTTCCGCGCTACCTCGTTTTCTTTACAAAAATATTCATTCCGCGAAACTAGTCGAGCGATTGCTATCAAAAATTTTATGAGCGCTCTGTTGCAAAGCTCTGATATTCCACGGGATATATAGGAATATCTAGTACGGGTCGGTGGTTCCTGAATACGTGAGGGTTACGCTGAAGTCCAGCGTTATATGTTTGAATCGCATTAAGGATGTTATCCGTAAAGAATTGCATCGGAACACGCTGGAATTGCTCCGGAATTCATGCAGCGTCGCTCCCGGGGCACTGATGTAGTGCTGTCTCCGGCGCCACGTAGCGCCATAACTACTCGCAAGACTCAGCGTCGCAATTTAACTGCTAAGCTAGGTATTGTGCTCTGACATCGAATGGTCGATGACGCGGAAATATAATATACGAGTGGTGTGACCCCGCACAGTGATATATTCGGCGAGGTCACCCGCTCGTTGCGTCAGCGCGGTCTAGCGGCCTTGCTGTAGTAGATTAAAACGGCTTTATACATTTTCTTACACGCGGGTTCGATAACCGTGCCACGAGGTGGGAATAGACCGTTTGTATTGCCGTAATTAGAGAGTCGGACGGACGTATGCGCTTCATGCATTATTGAGTTCAAAGCAGCAACTCGCCTCTGGCGATTGCAGGCAAATTGTTATCGTTCCCACGGGATTTACGTCTAGGGCTTTGCTAGCAATTTTAGTTAATAATACTGAAGGTATTTTGACTGGACATTGATGTTATGGCATTTAGTACTGTGAATGGTTCGCAGGCTCAACCGTTCAGCTGACGGAGGATTTTTAAAATTTTTAAATTAAGAATACCTTCATTTTTTTCTTTGACAACTAACAAAGACAGCAAAGTTATTTCATTTTACCGCAAGCGTTAAACGAACTAATAGACGCTCCCAGCGAACAAGTTTCATTAAACAAATTAAAAAGTTAAATGACATTTTCCCTTCGCAACATTACATTTCGTATGCAGCGCTGTGGAAGGATCCAAGGACTGTGACTACTGTGAGATATCTTTCGTCTAGATGACATTTTCTTTTCACAGTGCAGAGAGCTGTAACTGAATTCTTAATCTGGAAGAAGCGGCAGCAATGATTTCTTTAACGAAATTGTTCAGAGATTTCAGAAGATTGGATTAAGCTATTCTTGAGTTGTGTTTTTCTACTTTTTAAATTAACAGAAAATTAAATTGCCCAAATTAAAAGCGATTTTATCCTTGAAAATTAAGTTAATTTCTAGGAATTCTTAAGGCTATTGAATAAATCTAGTAGAAATAATATTAATTAAGTACCTACTATAATACGAAATTTTGTTAGGTGTTTTACAAATATTTTAACCGAGGCCTAAAAAGTCGGTATGATAGGTGGTAAAGTTCCGCCACTGACAATATAAAACATCTATTACACGTTTCCGGGATTATAAATAACAAAACATTTCAATATTCTGTAAATGTATTATTTAACTTTCATACCGGTAATTTGTTACTGATTGAGAAGATCCTGATAATAAATATAAGATTAACCAAATTAAATAACCCAAAACAGCTGCGTTTACTCCCAAGAGAACCAAGCAATGCTAATCCACATTATATTTGCAATGGAATAGTTTTGTTCAGTAAAACTAGATATTGAAAGAATGCAGTACAATTTTCTTTTAAAATATCATCCATTTCCTTGCGAGACTTTGATAACAGCCAATATAGATTCGCGTCGCTCCGAATGTGAACTTCGTGGATATTCTCACCAGATGGCAGTGTGTTTACAGCGTTGCGAGATGAAAAGATTGAAGGAATTTGTGAAGGCGAATCACGTTGCTATTTTATCGTTGCATTCGCTTTTGGTCCAAGATCCCTTAAGACTGGTCAATTGATTCTGCACATGTAGATATAGATATAGATACCTATGTTACTGTGAAACATGTTTTCCAGTTCATTTCAGTGTCACTGACGCTAATGACGTTTGATTTCAATCAAAAGTGTTCCTTCAATCAAAAGTGCACCTTTATTGGTACCAAGCCCAACATACTTAGTTATGTTGTTGCTTGATAATAAACAGCAGAAATACGGGATGTGATTTATTATGGCTAGTGAACGGCATGAAAATCTGTTAAAATCTGAACAGATTTTAGGAAAGTATTAAAAACTTCAACACTCAAACTATTGTTATGCTGACTAAGTAATTTATGCTTCCACAAACGCTCTCCACTTAAATTCCCGTCCACGTAATTTAAAGGTTGCATTTTTAAACGAATTGTTAACAATCACAATGCGAATGCTGTTATTAAATCAAACACATTTAATTGGCTCATATGCATATGCTGACGAAATTGTCTGCATTATGCAGAACGATACGAGGGGTACCTACATTGAAAACGTGAATCGTAGAATTAGTTTCGCTGATTTTAAAAATAGCAAAACTACGAAAATGCGGGGCGGTCCTGTCCTCTCTGTTTGGTCCAAGGTTGACATCCGGGCTGGTGGACTATAGCCCGGATTCCGCTGGCTAAATGCGTCAGAAACTTTCACACATGCGTTTCTTTACGATGTTTCTACACTAGGCTATACCTAACTGCTCACTTGGGTCACATAATGTGTCACGAATGTTACGATGTACACAACTACAACAAGCAGTGAAGTTCTGCTCGCTTCAAATGACTGTTAATACAATTGCGTCAATATACATATTACTCAAGTGCCCATACAACACACAGAGTGCTCTTTAACTAATATGGACACTTATCATATGGCCGGTATATGATCACGTTTGACACGACTTGCTACGAGTTACGAGTATGTTTCGAAAGCGTACAGTCTGCGACCTAAGTATTCACTATCGTTTTCAAGTTTGTTGTGTATTTTAATATGAATAACTTTTAGAGCTTACGTAGCACAGTGTAGCTCATTGAATCCCACAATACTAATAGCGAAAACTAAAGTGATTGATATTGTTATAATGCTAACTTTTACTGCTTAAGATTATTATGACGCTTATAAAGTCACACGTGTGGGTTACTAAGCCCGAAAATAAAATCTTTGATGCTCCAAGTAACTATTAAACATGGCGCAACCGAATAGGCTGTCATAAGCTGCTAATACCTGCTTATTGCACCCATTAAACAGTTATGTAACATGTTCAATATGAATTATTATTAATAGGCTTTAATCCGCTTTGTATAACATCGTGCATAATAGGCCGTCTATGCTAAGTGCGAATTAAAATTAAGCTGTTGTGCAGTACATATGGTAGTAGTTGTAGTGTACTGGCTGGTTTTAGTTAGTTTGTGATAGAAAAAGAATATTTAGAATGACGTTGTCTTAGGGAATTTTGATATAAAATAAATATGTATTTCGCAAAACAATAAACATTTTATTTACTGAGCCCAGTGGTTCCTGCGGTATTCTTCAGTAGTAGTATAGTACATATGGGCCCCCTCTGCCACGCTGCTCCAATGCGGCTGTAGATATGGAACATAGGCTAATAAATGTCGGATTTTGTCAAAGCCACCAAAGGGCCTACGATCAAGTTTAACGAAATGTTATATACCTATCAATAACAGGAACCGACGACATATCATGTCCTTCGAAGCACGGAAGTACGTGCTTCGAAGGACATGAACGCGGCCATATAACTCCCAGCCTACAAAATTCTCTCTCTATTTCCTATTTTCTATTTTTGTGGAGTGTGTGGTTGCTGTATAAAGGATTCTATGAAATGTATTTAGTTCGGGTTCGGTTTAATATTTTAGGTACTCACGCATAATACACCTATTTTTATCGTTTAATACAACCCTGTCAGAGGTCGTTACTCCCACCCCGCTGAGTGGCAGTCAATTTGACCTTTTATTTATGACCATGTTTACGCCTTCACAAAATTCATACTTATTTCAAGCAGTCCTATGAGTTAGTCAGTCAGTTAGATCTTGCACGTTTTAACGTGAGTTTGTTCCTTAAGTCATAAGCTATAAGTGTGCCCTAATTGTTATTTAGAATTGGTACCTGCCGAAGGTGTTATAAATATATCAGAAACACCTAACAAGTTTGAAACACGGCACATAAAGGTCACAATATTGTTTGTAATATAAGTATCTTGAGCTCGTATCAATGATAAAATATAACTTTTTTTATTGATATCGGCTGTATAGTAGCAGCCTGTAGTAAGTATAGTATAGAATAGAATAGTATAGAGCATAGAATATTGGGCGATATTCTAAGACTGCTTCTGAAATATCATAAAACCTCATTGCAGTTGTTCTAAGTACAAGTTGAACATTTGCATAATACTTTTATTATACTTTTATTCATACAAGTTTTATACTCATGTGTATGATAATGTGCGCTGTTCGAGTGTTTCAATGACATTTGTTTGATCCGATAGTGCTTGTAGTTTAGAACTAGTTACGTTTAGGATTGTTCTGCAAAGGTTTTGCAACTGAAACGTTGCAACAAAATGAAAGAAATAAAATTTGATGTAAGTATTGAGGTGACATAAACATTTTTGGATTGTTAAAATGAAGTACCTCAGTACTTAATTTTACCTTAACATTAACTTAAATGAATTAGGGCTCTGAGGAAATGTCTGAACTAATGCCTACATCTCTATTCCCAAACCATACCATCCACTGAAGACCTAACCTAACCTAACCTAACCTTAACCATACCATCCACGGAAGACTAAGTTCCATCCACACAATCCTTTATCGTTGCGGTCCGCAAGTTTCAATTTAAATTTTTAGATAATTTCACGTTCACCTATACATCTTATACGTGTATATATACGTCTAACTTTTGGAACGACATTCTTGCTGAGGCGTTCTTCAAGGCGCTAAAAGAGCTCCTCTTCCAAGCCGACAACACATTGGTGATTTTTCTGGTATTGCCATTGACCATAGACGACGGTGGACCAGATAGCTACAATTAAGTACCCTAGAAGAAACGTAAGCACTTTCTTGCGGCTAATTATGAGCACTTATTCGGAAGAACTATAAAAATTCCACAAATGAAAACAGCTGAACATCGCGGCATCGTTCGGATAAGAAACAAAAGGAGTAAGGCGTTGTACAACGCATCCTTATATTTGGTAGGTGAAAAATAACATCGAAAGTCACTTTCCTATATTCGGCAGCGGATACACTGTTCGCATGCACGTATGAGTAGCACTAAATAAAAACGTCGTAAAAGTTATGAGTAAGGGGTTACTCATTCGTATTTAAATCCGCCGCTGCGTTAATTGGGCGCAACTTATATGAAATCTTTGTGCATCTTTTACGGTAGCCGTAAATAACCGCCCACCTGTAAAGCCCTGAGGCTTGTGAATGCTGGTGTTGATATGGATTAATAATTCATGTTTCCGTTTATACTAGAGTTGATTTTTTGAACAGGAGCTTATTCACTAACTGGAGAGTCGATAACTAATTCTATACAGTTTATTTACATAAATGTTTGGCAACATTAACCATTAGGTACTTTGTTGTTTTTGAACAAGATTACAGAATTCTAAAACAGTCACGTCATCAGAAAACCATACACAACTTTAATTTACTATATTGTTTATAATTCACACATAATTTGATGAAAATAAGAGGTGCTTGCGGGGATAGAACCCGAAATTTAACCACTTTAAACACTGCAGTATTAATAGCTTAGTCTCTTACTGCTATCAATCACATTACTTGTCTGTATATTTTCAGTTCATTAAACAACGACAATACAAGCGAGGTGAGTTCAATGAATAATTATAAATACAACATTGTAACAAAGCCTTGAGCCAAGTTTAATTATTTATTATAACAACAAGATCCCACGTGACCAAGACCGACCAGGTGTGGGTTATTACAATTTACTTAAATAACCTTCAATCAAGTCCCAAATGGAACGTGGAATGGAACGCAAACTTAGTGAAGGACCGGTATTCCTGAAGTTTGGACCTAATTGGTACTAGAACTTGCTGAAATTTAAGTCAGCTACAACTTGAATTGCGTCTTTGCGATGGAGACAATTTCAACACCTGGATAAATAAATTAAACATTTAGCTATTTCTGGTGTTTTTACGGACAAATTGATACCTACTCACGAAACTTCATAATCATTATGTTTTGTATAAACACACGCCAACCTTAGACCAAAATTATTCGAGACTCGAGTAAAATAAAAAGAAACGTACTCGTAATAGCCAAATACGTATCAAATAAGTCAATACTTATATAATGTGTAAAGCAAGTACAGTCCTGCTTATATCTGTACTGAATATAAAGGAAGAATGCTTGGATTCGGGGGTTTGGACAGGACACTTAATAGTTTGCCTGTTTTGAAATTGGTCGAAATAATGTCTTGATTCGACCAAGTAATGGTATCAAATCCAGGGTATGGATAGATTTATTTACAAACAGGTTTTTTTCTTTAAGAGTAGTAAGCAATAGCGAAAATTTTGCATGAAAAATTTAGCTAAATTTTTAACTGTTGTGATCACGATTCGGTATGTTTGTTGCTTCTGTTGATAATATAAAAATTAATAAATACCTAGGTACATCAAGAGTATAATTGTTACTAATACAAAGAAGCCCTGATAACAATTTTCTTTTGATTTGATTCGTATTTTATGAACCACAAAGTTACACTCCGTACTTACTCTTTGCCATCGAAAGCCATGAATACAAATACAATCGCAGCAGTAAAATTTCCGGGAAAGCGGAATCTTTAATGCCACCATAGCGGATGAAATGGTGCTTGTACAAATATTTATTGGCGATCGGAACGAGTAAGTAACTCATAAAACAATGAATA
>DWQK01003140.1:0-11973 GCA_018231225.1 Noctuana stator | reverse complement strand
TAAATAACGCTTCACACTCACAGCCCCATACTAGGATTCCCTGTATAGTGGGTGCAATGGACACATACAAATACAAATACACAAACACCCAAACCGATAACAGAAATCTAAATTCATCTTAAATCCCCGCCGGGGATCGAACCCGGGACCTTTCGAATGGTGGACTGGCGTGGTAACCACTATACCACACGGGTCGTCAAAATTTAAAGTATAGGTATATCGTAATTCGGAAAAATGGCCCAGTTTAGTTTATAGGCTCGGATCAAAATACAGAGACGTCGTAAGCCAGAGAGGCACTGTCGCCTTCAAATTAATGAAGCTGAAGTCAAAACGGGAGGAGGGCGGATTCGAATTGTCAATTCATAGTAGGACGAAGGTCAAACGAGGGGGAGTGGAGACAGCATACCGTTTTTTAAACTTATTCTAATAGCAGAATTAAAGCTGTGTTTCATTTGACAGTAGAAGAGAAGACAGCGAGTACCTATACACGCTTTTATTCTGGTCACAGAATGAGTTTCATAGACGAATTAATCAGGAATCAGGAACGAAATAATAAGAAACACTAATTCTTGTTAATTAGGTACAACAATTATGTCTTCATCGTTAAACTGAAAGTACCTTCTACCCAACAAAAATGTGGTTAACACTTCTTGCTACTCATGATTACTTCAATTCCTCGGGCCAATGAACTATAAAATGTGGGTAGACAATAAAAACTTAATTCGTTGAACAAATGTGCGTATCAGAAGGAATTAAGGCTATCAGATCAGAGCTATTAAGGTATATTTGTAAGTCGGTGCATCAGTGAGCAGTGGGCCGCGTGGGCGATGATGGTGACTCATTTAATGTTATTCTAATGCACTGAGGGCCGCAACCTTCAGCCACTTATTGCGTATATGTCTTGTGACATTCCTATGTGTTGTGGGCGAGCATGGAAGTTTCTGTTAGCGTCTTTGGATAAATTAAAGGAGCTACCTATGACACAATTTGTTATCATTGTCACACTGGCTATCAGGCTGTTCCTTTAATGGTCATGGTCCGAATGGATATAAATAAATGCTCTAAGAGCCAAGGCTTTAAGAGCCATGGCATGGCATAGCTGCCACGTACGTATCACGTGACCTGCTTGCTCGTTTGCTACTTCTCACGGATAAAGATATTAAAAATTAATTTTCTATATAATTTTATATAGATGCAGCGTGAGTTTGGTTTAACTTTTTATTATTCTTGTACGAGTACAATTAGACTTTTACACCATAATATAATTTACTCATATAATATAATTAATTTAAGCGTAATATGCATATTTTAATCGACGTTGTCGAATACGACACAATGTACCTACTCTACTATACATCGTGAGAATCGACTATTAGGAGGCTCTCTACGTCCAGCCCCGCCCTTTGTGCATCTGCTACGGTGCGACGTAAAAATATACAATACAGATTAAACAGATACAGGTTCATAAACAAATATTTGATTTTCAGTACTTTGTGCATATAATATGTATTACTAGCGACCTCGTCCGCGTGAACTTCTAAATCTGGTATAGAAATAAAAAATAGTGACTAACAAAATAATTATTTGTGGCGCGCGTTCGCGCGTACGTATCCGGGGTAGATCGGTAGTACACAATAAATTGGTATTTCTGAGGTCAATAAAGGACTAAACATTTAAACAAACGTAATGAAAAACGAAAAAATTGCTTCCCACATTTGCTCGTAGATGGCGTTGTCACACTCACTTATTCGTATTATAGGATATAGTCATTTCCTGCGTTTATTTCTTGGAAGTCTTATTACTCAAGCTCTAGCATTAAGTAACATAATAATTTGCGAACATTTTATGACTTATTTTTGTAGATTACGTTTCTATTTTAGGAATTACGACTCGAGTAAAACAGTCTATTTGAATTAAACACTTTGTCATGGACATATCAAATATTTTTCTTATAAATTTCCTCCAAACTTGCGTGTCAGTGGGTAGATGGTAGATAAATCAACAATTAGCACAGAAAGGACGCAGGTACCGACCTAACGATTAAAATAATCCCGGGACCAACGAATGACCGTATCAGATCCGTTCGAGTATGTAATGAAGCAGGATAAAAACTGGATGTAACCAGCCGAGATGGAGAACGGACCAAAAAGTAGATGCATTCCATTGTTGATTGGAAACGACTCGCGGTCGCTAGCTGCATTGGGAAAAGTCGCATTGCGGTGAATTCATGAAGGAGATATTAGTAGCATTCGTATGGAGCTGGTACAATATTAAATAAGTATATCGAGTTGCTCTTACAACAGTAGCAGTTTATTTATTAAGAGTAGTAGAATTGTTTAGTTCCCGGGGAAGTACCCCTTGATTTTCCTCCAGTCTCATAATTTACCGAGAATAAAGTAAATAAGAAAATAAGAATAAAGTAAATGAGAAATAAGTTCTTGTTAATTAAGTAAATAATAGGTACTTTTAAAGTTTTTAAAAAGGTGGCATAGGCAAATGCTTGTCTAAAAAATAATAAAATGTCGAATTCATGTTAAATGTCCATTTCCTTAATAAATAAAAAAAAAACTTATTTTTTTATTAACCATAAATAATATTTATAAAATTGAATAATTAAGTTATAATAAAAAAATAAACTTCATTATTTACGCTAAATCATCATGACTAAACATTTTTAATGCTAAATACAATTTTTAACATGACTGACATCTTAATTTCGAAGGTATCTTTTTGGAAAGTTAGATTCGCGCCGTTCGTTGATGCAAATGTCTGACTACCTTCCATCCAATGTCCAGGATGTCCTATAACTCCTACATGATTTCCGATCTTTAAGATAAATAGAAAATGCTCTCATATAAATAATTTCATACCCTTTATACCCTATCCAGAGAACTTAGTTTCGTAGAGCCACGGCCAGAGCTACAGAGCCCAGCGCAATCACGCGCGTTCCCGTGAGAACGCGACCGCGCGCCCGCCGCATGCCGCCAAAGGTCAAACACCGAGATACTTTTGCCAATCGCTTACATATCGCATTTTTGCTAACAAACGTACAATTTGTTAGGCATTAGCAAAAAGGTCTTACGTGTAAGATCTTGTTATACACAAAAATTTACTTTATTACTTATGTTTTTGTTTATTACTCTGGCTGTGACTCTAATTCTCGACATACACTAATTATAATTTATATTCTTTATGTAGAGATATAGAGTCACTACGAATTTTGATAGGAAGTTTTTAGTATTATTTCAGCAACTAGGTACTTACATAACACTAAGGACTAAGATCTAAGGCCTTTATAGATATAACGAGAACCTTCTTTTACAAAACATATTTCCTAACTTTACCTAGAAAAATAGGTACCTTTGAATTATGACTGAACTGGGTTTTAAACCAATTAACTAATTTAATTTTAACGAGTTTGAGCACGTTATGGTAATTTAGGCCGAGTCGACGTCCCCTAATAGCTTGAAGGACGGTCAGAGCTACATTCCATGGCTGCATGAAAGGGCTTATTTTTTGCCTGTAATAGTGGATCGTCATCGTACCTTCATTACATAGTTACTTAGTTGCATAAAGCAAGAACGTTCCCTCATATCCAGCGGATCTTATCACATCCTCCTTTTAATGTTAATGTTTGAATTGAATATTTGTTACTCATCTTACTTACGCAAAGATATTGATGTGCACAGAATGCTAGTAACTAACAGCTAAAATCTACCATAAAGACGAAGAAATAGTCGATATATACCCAAACAAAGTAAACAGGTAAATACCTAATATTTAACGCAAAACACGCCAACAGTGATTTTTTCCATTATTTACTTTGCATAGTTTCTTTGCAATAAATTATTCCTACTTATTAACGCGCATTAAATTATAGCTCTTAATTTCAGACGAGTTAGAATGTTAAAAAATAAATTTCATGGGAAGATTTTCCATGGGAAAATTTCCATCTCTCAAAAGCTTAGAATTTTAGCTGATTAGATGCAAACAGTTGCTACTTTTTACACTAGGTATATAAAAGTAAATAGGTACGCTATCTACTATAAGTATTGTGCCCCTCTGTTTATCATACTTACTACCTATTTATTATAATATCTTTGCTTTCCACTGAAGTTATTGTCGTCGTGGTAACTTCAAGCACCTTTCGACGTAGCATTTCTTTGATTAACAATAATTGTGCAACTTCTAGGGAAACATTTCCTCCCACAGTTCTTTGTAACATCGTGTGAAAATTTCAAACAATGCGGTTAAAGAAAGACGATTCTTAAAGAACGGCTCATTGAAGGAGTCTAGTTTATAACCAGCAATTGATGACCTTCGCTGTTCCTTGCAATGTGTAAGCGCAAGGAGGGAAATCTGAGGTACTATCACAGATCTTACATGAATGGTCGACCCGTTCACATGCTGCATCCATTGAGGTCCCTTCACACGGTCAAACACGACAAAAAATATTACAAAAACCGTTACGCTCATGAAAAAATGTTCCCATAACTCTTGAATGTTCTCATTGACAAATCTGTTTAAAGACCGCTTTCGTTAGCCGAAAATATATTGGTGCATAAACTCTGTCAAGCAGATACAAGACAAGTGTAAGAAAATGTACATTATTTTGTGTTTCGTTGAACTCTTAGCTATATTTTTATAATACAGCGTGGATAAATATATTATACATATATATTATATATACTTATTAAGACAAGTGTTGTTCTAAAATATGTTCCTAATGTAGCGATTAAAGGAACAAATATTTGATATTTAGCTAACCTTTCGTATAATATATTTATTATGTTTATAGCAGTGGTAAAAATGTAAGCGTTAATTTTCTGTTGCATTTCGAATAACATTTCAAAAAAGTGACACTTCAATAGCCAGACAAAATTATCTTATTAAATATAATTTTCCTATAACAAAAAAAATTATTAAGGAAATGTATACCTAAGATGAAAAAACATTATTAAATTTTTAAATTATGAACGCAGAGACCAGAGACACTTAAGTTAGGTACTTAAAACTTAAGTAACCAGTCTTAAGACATTTATAAATTTATGTTAGTTTTTTTTCATGCAGTATTTCTTAGCGGTGGCCCTGTAACACATGCATCACAAATGTGCGTGGGACCATACAAGATAATGTTATTCCATGAATGAAACATGTAACTCACAAGATATGGGACCGCGCCCCATAACTATTCTCATGATTCACAGAATTAGATAAAGAGCAACATTATTTTGGCGTCTGGATGGCCCTTTTTAAAACTCAATGGTTGGATGCACGTAACGAGTTAAAGGGATGAGATGATTTTGTAACTTAGAGTCAACTATAAAGATGGAGATAAACGTTCTAAAGTCTACCATTTTTATAAGAATCGCATGTAACTGTAAGAACAGCCTTGAACATCTTCCAAGGTATGCAAGGTGAGATCATAGTTGGTTGTGGAGTACATTAAGCTATCATACCATCAACGCGCTCGTCTGGTCAGCATTCTTGAGCCGGGTCCGGTGTCCGGCTCAGGAATGTTTGCAGCCAGCAACTCGAGACGGAAGGAGCAGCGGCGGAAGCGGTTCATGGAACGGAAAGATCAACTTTTAGAATGGCTTCAAGCAACTCTTTATACTATTACTTGGTACCTTATAATAACCGGCGAAGGCTCTCTTTGCTAGTGAACGATAAACGAACTTACCTCACCGAGTTAAACACAAAACCGTACACCGCAAACTGCATGAAAGAGTCAAGTGCTCAGAAATATTCAAACCATTAGCATTCTTGTTACCAAGTTGTAGGGTTTAAAATACATATCCACCAAGATACATTTAGAATTTAACCTTTCGCGAATGTTCCGAACCATGGCGCGCAACCGTCTCGCTCCAGTGTACCGTGCATCCTGCCTCATACAAAGTTTAACTTTCCATGTATTCAGCTTTATCGAGAACCCTGGAGGTATCTCCTATCCAAAAAACAGTTCAGCTTGAGAATAAATTTTTAGATTATTAGTATACGCTAAATAAATTTGTCTTCATACAGTGATCAAGCTAGTTTCAGACTTTTTAATCGGTAAACCTGATTTCAATGTTGAATATCCAATATAAATTGTTTATAAATATTTATAAAAAGATTCCAGTCTCAAGTCTGTTGGAATAAATTACAGACTAAAATATTAAACTATTACATTATTAACAGTGTATTTAATCATTTGTAATATTTTATGTTTATTGCCAAAAAAAGTCCTTTCATACATTTATTTCAAAAGCTAAATCAATCAATATTATTTCGTTATTTATTTAGGTTATGTACCTACCTGTTTACTTATTTTAACTCTTCTTAACAGCCGTGAATTTCTTCAGAACGGTAAAGCTTTTAAGGTTTATTTGTGGCTGGAAATTTTCCTGTTTTGTTATGAGACTTGCGACCTCCCGCAGAGAAAGTACTTATTTACCTTTTCTCATGGTATTTTATTTTGAAATATTCGATGGCGTCACAAATCGTGGCAATCGATTGTTGATTAAACAATCGAGCGGGTCCCGCATGCCTCGTCCGTCTCAATTGTAAACTGTTATTGGAAATCAATTGACAGAAGCTTAATTGACTCAACAAGTTCTACGAATGACGCTCTTGGAAAAATGTTAGTAGATTATACATGTACCTTCGTACTTAGAAAGACTTACCAAATAATATTTGTCATAAAGCATCCTACCCTGGGTAATTATTTCTTCTTGAACTCAAACTTAGTGCAATGCTGGCACTTTTCCAGGTATCAGCTCAACGTCCGTTGACCTGAATGTGACATTTAACGAGGTAAATTGTTCATTTCACTTGAATGGCCATTGAAGTATGACGCGATGATTTGGCGGTGGCCGTACTACTAGTGGAGAGAAAGTGAGGTCGCGACGCTTTCTATCCGCCAGCACGGTACGAGTAAGACATAAGTTGCGAAAGTCGCACCGACACAACGAATCTAGTATGTTCTAAATAGAAAGCTGATTGGATAAGTTTGTTACGTTGGTTTAACTGCTCCTTATACCAACGTAACAAATTTGTCGTGTTCGTTTTACAAAATTGCCGTAAGTCTCCGGACTCTGGCTAGCTGCAATATATCCTTAGAATCCAGAGATTTTCCAAACGAAACAAATTTAAAATCTATTCAGCCTCGGTAGTAGCTCGAAAAGTCACTCAATGTCGTTTCCCAAGCATTTATTTACTTCACAAAATCGCGATAATATTTTATTCATAATATTGTTTATTCTGCTGTCGTTGACATCGTTAGCGCCGTCTATTTATGTAACGTTCTACTCCAAAGGACAATGCAGTGAAAATACAATGGGACACTTCCATTTTATAAGAAATTATTCCAATTTTGCCAAAAACAACATGCTTCAGCCACCACCATCGTAATCAAAGTAAAGGCACAGAATGCAGATAATTTTGAACGTATTTTAATTCCAGTCATATTTTTAGAAATTTTGTTGAAAGTAGGAATATATTTTTAGCTTTCCTTTATGTGTCTCACATCTGTGTTTGCATTTTCAGTTTCACAATAGCTCTATATCATAATGCTGTGTAGTCCGTCCATTCTTAGCTTTACTGAAGGCGGAGCACACAATATCCATTGTGAGACTCCCGCGCAAAACTCCGAGAAAGCAGACCCCTAAACTATACACAGGGTTTATAGCTATATTCCCAAAAGCTATGGAACAGATAATATTACTAACGTGGTACAACTACTATATTACTATATTTCTTATTTTTATGAGAAAGTTATGAAACTGTTTAAAATAGAGAAATATATATATTAGAAATATATAAAGGCTGTAAATTTTTAAATTACTGTTTTATATGATCTCGTCATTAAATATGTTATTGAAATGTTTATATGAATAACAACAAAATTACTGGAACTGTTTTTGTTCGTTGTTAACTTTTGATAAAGACGCAAGAAGGAAGCCAGATGACTAATACGGTAATTTAGGGGTCCTCAGTGTCGTCATCGACCATGAAACTTAAATCTCCAAGTAAAACTTGCTTACAACTTTTTTTTTATTTCCATTATTTCTTAGCATGACAATGCAGATTTAAATGATACCTTAGATTTGTAAAGTACCATCTACAAAACTAAATTTCAACATTGTCGATACGTATCAGACACGTTTTATACCCTATTTTATAATATTAGCAAACTCTAAAAAAACTGCACGTCATACTTATTCTTTTCTTTCTCATAACAAATTTCTATTCCGAACATTACAGAAAGCCCACTCCTTTGATAATATAATCAATGAGTAAACATTACTTAAAAGTAATTTGAGCCGGTCTTTGTTCTTCGTTTAAGGAGACATCGACCAAGATGATTAGTAAACAATCGTGATAGTTTTTGTTGCTGTTACTTATTAGATTCCAACATAACATAATACCTACGCGTACGTAGACATAAATCTTCAAATATTGCTAAAGTGGTATAAAGGTTACGGCAACTAATATAGCGAGAAATCGATGTTCACCAGAGCATTCGATTCAGTTTGGAGTTGGGCGGTGTACAATGACGTCACCCTTCAAATTTGGCAATGGCAGGCGTTCGACCTCGTGTAGTTGCGTCGCTCGTCGAGGCTGTTTACAGTCGAACAACTGCGCAACAGAAACAGAAACAAAAAATCATCCAAATCATATCAAGTAAGTTCCCACTTCTGACTTGTTCGTGCATGTCTTATTATTGACTATTTTTATTTTAAGATAAACTTTTGAAGTAAAAAAACTACAAAAGCCTAATAGTACCACGTACCGATAGCCAGTTAAATATTAAAGATTAATCTCAGATAGAACTTCACTCGTATAGTTATAAATTTTTGTAAGCGACGTCCATAGAAAGCGATTATCACTTCCATTAAGATGAAAGGGATCGTCGACGGATCTTATGAATTATACTAGATTTCTTATGGAGAAACTGATATATGTATATAAGAAGCCTGTACTACCCAATAAAGACTACGGAACTATGAGAAGTCACCAGGCCCTCACGTAAGTACTTTATTTAAAAAAAATTCACTATGTGTAACTGTTCATTTATACTTATTTAACTTATCAGACTGATCAAAATGGTTCTAATATTGTTCTAATGTAATGACTGTTTTCATAATTCCAAATTACAAAAAAAATTAAATTATATGTGACGATATTGTAAGAGGTAGGTACTAATTACCGAACACTTGATGATAAATATACACAAGCTACAAGCAATAACTAAGAATTTACTCACAGAGGAAAAAACAACGCATTGTTCCATATTCAATAGCGATTAAATAATGTAGGTTGGGTAGCAATTAACATCACGCTACACTGCGTGGTGTAAGTACGTAAATGAAGAAATACATATAAACAAATTCAAAATAAAACCATAGAAATGAAATAAAAAAATACAATGATAATAATGATAGCTAAGTTTTTTACTTACAAAAAGATGTTCAAGGTTTATGTGAGGGTTTACGTTATATTCTACTAAAAATTCTAGTTGCATTTTCATTAGTTTCCTATTCCGCTTTAAAGTCGTCCTAATTCTTCATCTCCAGCTTAGTTTTATTTCTTACTGACTTAACGCTTTTCCGCATGATTTACATTAGTCTAGCTTAGACTCTAGACAGTTGATTTCTAACCAACGTAAGATTATAACCCCGTCTCATCTGCAACAAAGGTCATCTCAATCTTATTGTTGTTGTAGTTGCAACATTTGAGCCAAGTAAATACGGACAACAATATTAACAATTGATGACGTCCTTTCGTGAGAAAAACATTGTCATGGTTGTTGAGCAATAGGGGCTCTAGAAGTATATATTTTTTATTACCACGCACTTTGCAGTGTTCCAGGAATACAATATCGGTTAGTTAATTAGTTTAAGATAGGTTAATGATACCTTAAGAATTGATCTTAAGGTATCATTAATCATGGTGTGAATCTCAAGTCCACGATCTGCACTCGATCAGAAATTTAGACCAAAATTATTCCAGTATGTTTAAAAAAGATAAATCCCCCTCAACTTTGGTATGATGATAATGGAGATTTTTATTTATAAAAATATTTAGCTCTACATCTCAACTTAAGAGCTTTAATATGTCATGTAGATGATTTATTGTTTACAATTTTTACTAAGCAAGCCTAAGATGCTGAAATTTTACACCACTCAATTACCAAAGCATATTGTGGTTTAATAGTATGGCAGGAGAACAATGGTCTTTATAACACATATAATTAGTAGATATATTTATAACACTGGCAACAAAGAACATCTTTCAGTTCTCCGATGCGGGTTTTGTGGCGAGCAGTTTTCCAGGCTAGGTCCCCCTAAGGGAAAGGGAACTATTAAAACTTAACTCATAAAAGCATATTTTAAATGTCATCGTAGCATGGGGGCGGTTAAACATCGCCATAATAAAATTTTAAATACCTGTTTCTCACAGCATCCGCTGTCTTTGTTGTAATCTTATCCAAGTTTTGCGATTTAATACCATCTAGTCTATTGTCTTGTTCCGCCGCACGTTTGTATACATTTAAAACGTACGTTAAAGTCACGTAATGATATCTTATACAATTTAAATAACTTCTGGCTACATTTTGAGAGAATCCGTATGTTTTCTTCAGATCATGCAGGCCGCTTACTATTAGCTTGTTATTACCAAGGTAAAAGTAGGGTTTATTGCAGCAAAAGACTTTTACATAAAATTCATTTATTTACAATTTTCTGTGGACTGCTCTGATTGGCGGTGAAGTCAGTTGTCAAGGAGTTAGATCACTAGGAACAAGGTACACGATACTGTATAATTGCTCATGTCTCTATTTTGAAAAGCCTGTTTCCACGGTGTTTAGGTACTTCTTTCGTATTTTTATTTCACAAATCAGATTCTTGGGGCAAAAACGGCAACATCTGTTGACCTGATCACCAGCAACCGCCTTGGAACCTATTGAGATTACGTCTGAGCAGCAGGGAAGGGATTAGATCGGCGTTGAGTCAGCGTCGTGCCCCAAATTCCTCAGAACACCATCCGTTCAGTATTACGCTCAATCGAATTCAAACCTTTATGGAAAGCTTTAAGCGTTAAATTCCTTTGTAGCCAATTACCAAAGAGCCGTTGTTTCATGGTTCTCCACGATGTACCTACGTAAGTTTATTGCCTAGTACATGCTTTATGGGTGTAAAGACAGTTTCAAATGCTTGTTATACTCACTTGTAAATGTATTTTAGATTGAGAATAAAAAAATTATAGTAACTTTCGGACTAATCCTCTTCGTCTTTAATGTAGGCAGTACCTATAAGGTACTGGTAGTAATTGTTGAATTCACTGTCAACTTTCATCAAATAAATACTCGCCTTACTTAGAATCGAAATCAAAACCCTAAATTCCTGACAAACCAGTAAAGCACTGAACTGACACTGCACATACAGCCCAATACCGATCCAGTAATATAACTAAGTATTACCACTCAGGCTCACGTAGGCTTCGAAAAATATGTTTTTGAAGTTGTGCCAGCAAAAAATTTGGTACCACCTCTGGATGATTTAGTTCAAATACGAATAAATAATCCTTGTTGCCATGTGAACAGTATAATGGTCGAGACTAAAATATTGTTGAGGTCCGGAGGCTGCGCTAGGGCGCCATTGCACACAATGGGCGCTATTATTAGTGAAGCGACCTTCGGCTGCGTCCGGGAATGTCTCGCTCGGTGCAAGAGTTCTATTTACCAAGAATCGTGATGCACGCCAGCATCACGCATATTTTTTACGGTTTGTGTGGACTCTAACTAGGAATATCTATTTGATACTTGGTGTAGATACAGTATCAATCGGAAGCAAAGATAATTGTATAATTATTTATAGCGTTTTAATGTCATTATCTGATCTAAAAGACGTCTAGGTGGCTTCAACCCTTTTTATGTCCCACTGCTGGGCACGGGTCTCTCCCTACAACCGGGGAAGGCCTGGAGCATACTCC
>DWQK01003139.1:0-11974 GCA_018231225.1 Noctuana stator | reverse complement strand
GTCCATCGCGGACAAACACTGTGACACGTAATTTATATATATTAAGATAATAATTGATAGCATATATCACACATGTAAAATCATGCCCGAAACGGTTGACCTTATAGGTACGTAAAAATCTCTTGCAGCATAGCATAATATTTTATATCCATAATATAAAATGGAAAAGTGATACACATCTGAGCAAAACACTAACTTTATTCTTTCCACATCGTATAGACGATGAGGAGAGCAAGATAAATCTAGCTATTTATTTTGTAGCGTCTGGGACACAATATTGTGTGATATTAAATCAATTACGAAAGGGGTTAGAGACAGATTGTGTCATTATAGTCACCAAAGTGATATAAACGCCATTTTAACTTAAAGGATTCAAAGATTTATGAGGAATTTGGTATTTCATAATGTTGTCCTCGCTTTTATAAAGTAGCGTAAGTAAATATAATAGTAACGTATTGTTTAACGATATCTTTCGAATGAAGAAACTTATTTTAATCATTCTGGAGGCGTTAAAAAAAGTCGTTCAAATGAACATAAAATTCGATTCCCAGACTTTATCGGCAGTAAGTATCGGAAGATATTTACAATACTTACCTATAATAGAAAATATAAAAAAATAAATAAACACAATATAAACATAAATACGCATACAAAATAAATCAATAGGCGGTCTTTATTTAAACAAATGTAAAAGTCCTTTATTGTAACATAAAAGGCACTTTTTTGCAAAAAATGTAAATTAGGTGTAAATAAATCGCTAAAAGTTAGTTATCATTTTTGACAATAGCGAATATAGATACTGTAGATACTGACATTCCATTACAAAACCATTGATCAGTCAATGTGGTATCTTAACGGCGTCATTAAGGCATCTTTGTGGTTGTGAAATAACAAACGATGGGCCATACTTTCTCTATAAAGGCTTAGCTTTGACATGAGGGAAATACATACATCGTAGGTATTACCTACAAAGTATTTTTTATACGAATAGGTACGTATAATATTCCACTCAACGACGGTTTACGAGTATCAGCGGCAAATAAATTAAGGCAGCTTAGGAGTTATATTACAAAACGAACCTCTACGTGATTGAAAGTAGGTGTGTAATATCACTTTTCTATATTATGTTGAATGTCAGAATATATATTCAGAAAATGGATAATTCGTTTGGATTTGAAATGGAATATTCGAAGAACAATGACACAACTGTAAATGGGTCAACTGGTAAATATAGAATTATCGTTAGATTACCTGTACATTTGCAATAAATTTTTGTAGGTTTATTAATTTATTATATGTAAATATTATAAATAAAAAATGTTACATACTATAAGTCTATAAATAATATATTATGTAATATTAGATACAAAATTAATAATCTCCTTTTTGAGTCGGTTAACTACTGAATAACATGTAATCTCACACACACATTACAGCTATAAGATCGGAACAAGAATATAAAAAAAACTCTCAACATTTCTAGAAATGCGTGTAGTTAATTTACAAACCAATGTTGAAAGAAGCCAAAAAAACACCTGAAGGTAAACTGCGAATGCACTATTACGGTCTATTTATTGAGCAAAATCAACACAACGCTTTTCCTACTTCTGAAATGTTTGTATTTGAATGATTCGATACGAATGGCTGACAGTAGACTGAGGGATACAATACATGCAATATTTGGAACATAAACAGAAGATTTTCGTTGAATTCGAGAGGGATTAGAGGGAGAAATAACTGCTCGTACGAGTAAGGAGACTGTGGCCAGATGAAACACAGTACCCGGATGACCGACCTTAGCTCGGTATTTGTTTTGGTAAATCGAACGAATGGAATTGACATCTTACCTTATTATTCTGGCATGTTATATTATTTCATTACCATAGTAACGGACAATGTAACGCAGACTCATATTTACAACACGAAGTGGGCGGCACACAATAGATATTTTAGCAGTTTTTCATTGCCTAAAAAGACACGGATAAAACCATTTTCAAATAATGAAACCTAGCTAGTTCGATTTATCGCCCCCGAAACCTCCTGCATACTAAATTTCATGATAAGAAATAATAAAAAGATATTAGATATTTCGTAAGTATAATAATATTATTATTATGTATTATATGTATAATGTATTTTCGATATTGTAGTAACGATGCGATATGTTGAATATAGGATACATGGAATGTTATAACAAAGAAATACGCAGGGGTACGTTACGTACAATTACTTTCGAAGTCTAATGATGCGTAACGTAGACGCGGAAACTTGTTACGATTTTTCTCATCTCCCGATTACTTTTATCTTTTGTTAGACAAAAGACAAGATGTTATAATCGGTTTTCATTATTTACAATATATATATTAATATAATATATAGGTTGTTAATGTGAGTCAAATTTTTAATGTTTAATTAGATCCACTACCTGACCTGACCTTTCCTGAAGCTAAGCATATTGTATTAACAGAATCGCACACTACCGAATCTATCGATGAAACCACGCCCGTCAGTAATTATAGCTTGATTTCGGGCAATGGATCATAAACTCGCGGTCACAAGTAATTAATTAAAAGTTTTAATTAGTTGATTGGTAAATTATCTATATCCAGTGAAAAATATACATATATAAAATTTATTACTGTCACATATTCTACATCACCATAGTCTTTATTGTCAAGTGATTTTTACGAAGTTTCTGATAACATGATAGTCTTCCTTGATCTGATCTTATTGCTAATTTATGGCCTACGCATACAGAACAATGGTAGGTATAGACCTAAAAATTAACAGTTAATTAACTTACTATAACACAAGTAATTTTTTTTTCTTGGAAGCAGTAAGAAATAAATTTAAAAAATTTAAGTTTTAAGTCGACTTTAATTTTTTATTAAAATATTTTTTACCTCTTCTCCTCTGGTACATTTTGGTCTGTCCCCTGGTCTGTCTGTCTGTCTGGTCTGTGTGGTTTTGTTGTATATTTCTACTATTTTATAATTATAATTCAGATAATACGAAAAGTTTTGATGGTTTTTGTAATGCCTTTGTTCAGTTAGTAGTAGTCGAAACCTTATAAAATGGTTTAAGTCGTAACACAAATGCTAATTTTTCTGATAGGTCATTTGTAATCCCGCTATCCTAAGCTTATTTGCAAGATTAATAGAATATCCATTCCAGTTCATCTATCATTATGTAAGAGGACATGTTTCAGAAGAGAAATTAGCATTTGGTCGGCCTTAAGCATGCGAATATCGTACCGTACTACAAGGGTATCTAATTTGTTAAATATACGCCATTCCTAATTAAACTAAATTCTGTTGGAATAAATCATCAAAATCAAATGAATAAATAGTGTTTTTTCGCCGTCGCAATTTCGTAACTTTCGCAACTTTGGCGGAGGCCAAAATCGATAGGCGATATTAATATGACCACCGTAGATTTATTGTAAACTGAAATATGACCACCATGTTTTTCAAAGTTATTCGGTCAGGCCCCTAATATCACTACAACAATCCGTTATCTAATCTAGTTAGAGCCCAACGGGGCTAAAATTTGAATAATAAATATAATTCTGCTCCCTTGTGGGGTGTTAGTGACATTGTATTTGTCAATGGGACTTAATACATCAAATTTTTTAGAGTGCGCCTAATAACGATTAACATGAGGCTAAACACAATAAACTAGAAAATAATATTGAAATTTGTACCAACCGCGTTGGATTTCACAACTTTGGTTATTCAATATTTATACAAAATCTGTTGGCTTCATTACTTATCTAGGTATGCTTATCTTATCTGCTTGATGTCGGAATTTTAAAGTTAATAATTTGATTGTATTGTAAGGAACTCAGGAAATCAAAATATCCCTGAATTTACCTGTATTCACAAATTATAGGGATTTGCTTCGATAGGATGTCAACTAAATAGACATGTTTATGGAAAGCTCGCAGAATACATTCTGTTTATAGAGTTCCGTGACTTCAATAAATTTAAGTATAACAAGTAGTTTATTTAAAGTGAATTATTTCCTCGTATTCGTACCTATTTGAATTCAATAAATTTCAACGTATCAGTATTTATTGCAATGCATTTAAAGACAAGAGAATGAGAACATTGCTTCTACCTTCGGAAAAATCCATTCAAGAAGTTGTAAGGATCTTTGTCAGTCTGTTCTCGTAAATATCAATTATGTGGAAAGGATACTTGGTGTTTTGTAGTGCCATAAAAGCCCTTTGTCCAGCTTCGAACGACGTAGTAAACCAGGAGGCAAAAATAATTGAACGTAATTTTTTAACGATGCTACCGAAGCCCTTACAGATTTTATTTCATAACTAGTTTGGTATCGATGTCTGAACATACAACTTTTACGGGTCATAAGTTAGTAGAACTCATCAGTAAGTTGGATCATATTTCAATTTAACATCACGATACTCAGATTCATTTCGGTATTAAGGAAAATGTAGCGTTTTCAATGTTAACAATTTATGCTAATTATGATTGATTCGTTTTACTTGTACCGTATGTTTAGTAACCTTAATAGAATATCTTGCAGTTCAGCATCGAATTGATAACCTCTTTTTTGAAGTTAGTTAAAATAGCAGTAGAAATGGACACGTGTTAATATTGAGTAATTGAGTACCTACTACCCTAGTTGAAATTTTGTAGTACCTCAAGTACGTTAAAGTTTTATCCGAAGCTCGAAAGAATATGTTCGCAATTTACGCTAAAATCAATATTTGAAACTTCATTCGAACTTACTTTATCAAATTGAAAGTTTTTAAAGAAATTAATTTTTAGCTTCAAGACGCGGACATACCTATTGAAATTTTTCTGGACCGGTGCATTCGAAAATTGAGAGTTCACGATATTAAAGTGTGGACAGTTTTCTGGCTTTCTTTGTAAATACATATAATATTCTGTACCGATTAAGTACAGTATTTACAGATCAGTATGTATGAGTGTGTTTATATCAACATCCCAATTAAATAAATAATAAAGCATTCAATAGGCGATTGACATAAGGGATAGGTTAAATAGGCGATTGACATAAGGGATCCAAACCCTAATAAAAACTGTCAATATTATATTCGTGGATACTACTCGAAAGCTGATTCAATTAAACACGCTGTTCAAACTGTGTGAAGAATATGCATTTGTTTCCACAGACCCGTAACTTATCAGGACTACGGGATTTCAGGATATTAAAGCAAGCTTTTTTTCTCGCCACCAAGACTGACTGGTTCAGCTAGGCATCAAGACTGGATTGCAATCATACTTGGTGGTATCTGTCCTATGGACTCTAATTATAGCTCCCGTTCTATATTGGGCAAGCTTTTGGCAAAGCGCCAAGTATCTACCATGATACATGAATACACTGAGACAGTTAAGTTATAAGAAAATTGTCTTTTGTTAAGTAGGGATGTACTTGAAAAGGCAACTGTCAGCCAAGTTCCAGTATCACTGTCCGATGAGGCTTCGGCTTAAGAACAGCAGCCGTAGGAACTCATATAATTTCCTGTCATATTACTAACAGTGTAAGCTTGGTATGCTCATAAATCTGGTACGTTCTTAATAAATCCGACTAATCTGACATATACTGCTTAAATTATATATACCTACTGGGATCTTTTGCCCCGAGGCTTTTATAACAAGGTAAAAATTTCACAACCTTGTTTTCGAACTTTTAAAAGGTTGGATGCTTACTTTTTAGGACCTACATTCAGAAGATAATTGTTTGCTGAAGAAAACTAAAAGTTACTTAAATTTTCACAGGCGTTGTAGGTATTTTAGTAGGGGTTAGAAGTTGATGGATCTTGTTCCTGGAATTGCACTGACTAATGCATCTTTAATGT
Organism: Noctuana stator; assembly: GCA_018231225.1. Lineage (NCBI taxonomy): Eukaryota > Metazoa > Arthropoda > Insecta > Lepidoptera > Hesperiidae > Noctuana > Noctuana stator. The sequence goes on along the minus strand of DWQK01003139.1, from coordinate 6,126 downwards.
TTCCTGTAGTTATCTACATAATTATCTACAGTGCACTATTCTGAACTAGCTTACTAATTTAGCTTACGCCATTTTTGTGTATTATGCAGCATAAAAGTTAGTGTAGTTTAAAGAATTAAAGGTTTCATTGAACATAAAAACACATATCAAAATACTGATAAATTTGGAAACAGCTACAATAGTTGAAAAGTATGGTTATATATTATAACTAGTGTTATATGAAATTAAAGGGATACCTAAACATGCCACTTTCGACACTTTCGGTGAACGTTTTCCCTGTTATCCCTGGTTCAACTTAGTACGTGACTTTTGCTTTGTTTAATAAACAAAAACAAACCATTATTGTCCAAACAAGCAGAATTTTAGAAGGAAATATAAATAAGATAACAAAGCAATTAATGTGCAAATAGCGTTCTTGTACTCGTTGTGTTTCGCAGATTCATTATTTGAAACTGAGTAAACCGATGTGGTTTTTGACGTGATAAGAACTAAAACCTAAGGGATGTAATTGTTTTTGATCGTAAAAACTTTTTTAATTGTACACAAATAATTTTGTATATAAGTTCTATTAGTTTAAAATAATATGTCCTGTATGATAGCCGCGCCTAATAGTTGGAAGTCAAGTTTTCACCTGAGATTCTACGCACTATTCTATACACATAAAGTAACTTACGAGTAAGTATCAACTAGGTACTATGACGTTTAATGGAAGCGCTTACGGAATATATTTTGCTATCGATCCTGCAATCTATATGTAACAGAACGAATAGTATCCTGCAACTACTACAACGTTCAACACTTTTTCATTGTCAGAGAAAGGTTAACCGTAAGAGAGCGCTTAATTATTTTAAGTAGTTTCGTTCGCTGTTAGTGCTTAGAAAGGTTTTTAAAAATTTTATTTTTTAAACGAAGAAAAGATCTCGGGATCTTTTCTTCGTTTAAAAAATTTCGTCGGCGCGTCGAATGCCTCAATGAATTTCAAATTCCATCCATTTGCAAACTTTTTTTGCCTGGAAAGCTGCATTAGTGAACATGAGAAGATTAGTGAACAATGATAATTGTGGAATAGTTTTAGTAGTTCTTCTAATAGACATAATGGAAGAATAATCTTCATGATAGAGGTACAAAACTATGTAGCCTTTCAATGAAAATTGAATGTTCTTGCCGTGAAACATAAAATATTCGTATCTATTGATTTTAACGCAGATGTACGTTGGCTGCTTTCCTAACCGCGAATAGATTCCTACTAAATGTGATATTATACTGAAATTCGACGTTCTGAATTACAAATGCGGTTTTTTATATATTTCATAGTTCATTTTATTGAGAGAAATGCTTGCGATTACATTAGATTATTTATCTATATTTTAGGGTAGGTACTAACTGCTACAGCCGTTAGGAAAAGAATTCTCTAAAAAAACTCGGTTAGGGTCGGAGATTTACGGGTCGTAAGATTACTATTTAAGATATAGGGAGACGTGGATGACCTTAAAAAAATATACTAAAGAATGTTTTAGTTTAAGTATCCATTGTATTTGTGTATCTATGTAATGACATAATATCGTCTCGTTATAGTCGTGGTATTCGGATGGATGGTAAATGTTATAAAAGGTATTGAAACAATAAAACGAAAATTGGTAAATTGATAAATATATTATTTGGATTGGATTTATGTGAATAAGAAACGTGCTTCACCGCATTTCCTATACTTTGAGTAAGTGTAGCGTAGGTATGTACTGCAATTATAATGTAAGTATTGTTCATGCACTGACTATTATTTCACTTACACATCGCTTAATGCAGTATATTTTAGAATTCGCCTTCAAAGCTTGCGCTACAAATAAAACTGTATTCGTATTATTTTATTGAAATGTGTAAAATCTGTGAATTCATCAGTCAGTAAGTTAGTTTGAATACCTACGAATGTTTACGCTAGTAGGACGGACAGTACGCGGTTATGTTTACGTAAATATTACAAATACCGTGATCAAACTATTAATATCGAAACATCTATACCATAACAAATATTTATCTACAATAACATACAAAAGTAATAGGTAAGTAATAGGTACTTATGTATTTAAAAGGCTTTACAAATATTTCTATAGTAGGTATATATAATACAATGTTTTTATAACAGAACTAATACCTATACAGTATTTCGGTTTAATTTAGTATCAATGGCGTAAAAAACGGGGGCAAAGTTTGTGTAGGACAATGTGATTATAAATCCTTAGTAAAATTAATTACGAAAACTACGCGTACGAAGTCGCAGACATAAGCTAGTACATATGTCCAAAATACTCTACACTGTTTCTTCTCTTTCACGCGGTTTCAAATCAGAACCAAAGACACGCGGATTAAAACCGAACATTCGGATGTGATTTAACCGTCAAAGGGATTTCTGAGACTTTCAAGTATTTAACTACCAGATAGTAAATGCGGCTATTTTGGGTTTAACCTTAATTTAAATTTAAACGTAGCTTGTGACTTACATTTTTAAACTATGTTTTAGATATTACACAAGAAAATTTAACGTACATGCCTTGTATGTCTAGATATATTATGTCGCAGGAACTTAAGCAAACCTTAAAGCTAACAGGAACCATCACTATCATTCATTATCATAATTAACCCATTAGTGTCCATAATGTCTGCGTAGCAATATGATAAGGATTTAGGCCTTAGCCCACCACGCTACCCAATTTCTAGATAGAACAATTTACGTGCCTTTTTAAAAAAATTATGGAGAACTTTTAGGCATTCAGGTTTTACTCAGAACATTAGTGGTTTGAACCCGACCCTCGCGAATAAAGTTCTTAACCTGTGGGCAATCACTATATTTTTGTACATATACTTCTCCTAAATTCAGGCAGGCACATATGTAAAACATAATATCAAGTTAAACATAATCTTATTACATAATCTTGTAAATGAAAGCGCACTCGGAGCGAGCAAAGTATTACTAGGAACGATAAGTGATGCAGACAATTTTCTTTGGTAAAAAAGGGATATTCCGTCGTTACCATAAAATTGAAAATGTCTGCCTTCAATATGAAAAATGTTTCTCAGCAACTCGCCTGGGCAATATGTGTTTCTTCTGGTTTTTATGGTAAGTAGGACGGTAACTTAAAGCTACTGTACCTATTAAATGTTGTCTAAAAAAGTCGTAGGCAGTACAGCTACCTTCAGTAATGTATTTTTATAAATAATGGGTTCATTGCTATTAACCTCCAAAGAACTCTTCTATTTTAGGTGTCTATGACCTACAGTAATCACTTGACGTCAGGTGGCTTGCATACTCGTTTGCTACGCGTTTGAGATAAAAAGTATTGAAAAAATCATATGATGTTAACCAGGAGCGACGGCTTATGGTTCCCTCCGAAGGATAAAAATACAGATGGTATTCTCGCGAATACCGATCCTTTTTAATTTCGACTGGCACTAAATTAAGTCTACCACTGTCATAAACCGCCGTGAAGTTAGCCAGTTGTTGGGTTTCGATTGGATAAGTGGGAATGTTGAAGATGCTTTTTGAGGATTTAAGGCTGATATTTTAGTCCTCATGAGCATCAAGTAGAACTTCTATCTTATTTAAGATTAGACTGTCCATTAGTGTAGTTACAGTGTCCATGGGGAGCAGTTTCTCGGGTGACTTGTATGTGTGTGGTAGTCAGTTGCTGTACGAGTATGTACATTTTCTCCTAAGAGTCTGTCCAGACTACATATTTATAGTTCATATAGTATATTTTTGAAATACCTAGAATGCAGGTCAGATATATCGCCCACTACATTTAAGGAGGTTGCTCAGCTTAATATATTCCTCATTTTCTCTTCACTCTCTTCACATCAAAATATTACATACTTATTTGAAATATTCTGCAAACACAGAACTCTTGACAGTCTGGAATCTCTGGAAGGATTTCAAGTACTTGTCTAATTCCTCTCGCTATGATTAAAGTGGCATAATTTAATTATTATACACTATAGAATAGGTTTCTTTAATAATACCAGCAAAATTTGTATATATGTATGTAAATAACTTTGTAGTTATGTACCGAAATCTCTAATAGGAGTATACCCATTCTTGCACTCAAAATGGATCTCAGTCTTTAGTTGCGTTTGTTACATTAAATATGATATTCGCTACAGCGCTTTTATTCGTAAGTAAAACGTATGTATGGAAATTTACAAAACCACACGTTTCTTTTTTTCATTTGATTGCTATGAAAATTTTGATATTTTCCTAGCTTTGTAATCCCTTTTAATAAATGTATGTAGATTGGGATATTGTGTCTGTACGATGCGAGAATTGAGTTTTTGATAAAATAGGAGTTGGTGTATTGCTGGTAGGTATAATAAAATGAAATGAGTCAAAAATTTCACATATTTATTTTTTAACATTTACGTAATCATGAATTAATTTAATGTAAATTACATTGAAATAAATAATTTCCTAATTTATTGTACCTTTAATAAATACATCAATTAGTTAAATATTTTTATAAATTTACAGTAAATATAAGTAATATACATCAATAGTCACTTCTTAGGATTAGATATATTATATTTGGAATAGCTTAAACACTGTCACCATTAACAAAGGTTAATTTAATGAATGTATAGTATACTGGCCTTTAATAACCCCAGTACACGAGTATCAGTTAACTAAGTTTTGCGTCTTGGGATGGTTGTTAAGCAGTTTAATCAATTTACATACATAGTTTAACATCGAAATGTTTGAATTTAAGCACCTGTTACACTGCCGTTACCTACACCGCGAACGAATGTTGTAATATGTCCCCATAATTGCATGAGCTGTAGCCAAATTATCAACAATCACAATTAAATTCAAAACATTGCTCTTATAAAAATTATTACTGCTCAAATTATTGCTCTTATAAAAGTAATTTAATTTGATAAACATTGTTAACTTGTGACGTCATAGTCTTCTATTGCTCAAATGATAATCCATTTCAAAATGTGTTATATTAAAAGGGTGGCGTGCTGACTATTCATTATGAGTATCTTATTATTTTTATAGTTAGTTCAATTTCCTTAATAAAACTAGCAGAAAGGGACGTTGTTAACTTTCTATTAACGTTAACGATTAATTTATTTGAAAAATAACGTATAATGAAAATTTGAATTAATAAAGTTGGCAAGGCGGTTGGTAATTTTTGTACCTGGTGTGAGATGTTCAAGTTTAAGACGATTGACGTTAATATTGATGCCGATGGTGAAACAGGTGCCTAATGGCAATAGAGTCCTTACATATTATAGTATTTATACAATATAAATAGTTATTATAATGGATGTTAAAAGTGCGGGTTCGTTAGGAATATAATACATATTTGCAACAACGGGTACAATAAAGTATAGGTGAATATTTATTAATAATTTTTGTTAAATGCGTGACGGGAATATCAAATGGGTGACAAAACAAATGCTTCCTCGAGTTTAAACAACATTATCTAAAAGTATTTGGGAGGTATTGGAGGCATATATTATGTAGAACTTTACGAAACATTGGTATCATCTGTAATTGTAACTTTCTTGTAAATAAGCCCAATCAGCCTGTATTAGCGGGGGCGGAGGCGAGGACAGAAACACTCGCAACACCCGCCTCATGAGAATGCAACTCGGAGTAAGGTACTCTACTCTGAACGTAAGCGACGTCTTCGTACATTTGATTTACACGCGCCCGCACTAGTACCCACGCCACGCCCTCCACCATTCTGAAAGACGGCTCGCAGATTAGTTGGTAACCATGCAACTGTGTAATTTATTATTTGCCTTCAACCCTTTTTATGTCCCACTGCTGGGCCCGGGTCTCTGCCCACAACCGGGGAAGGTCTGTAGCATACTCCACCACGCTGCTTTAATGCAGATTGGTTTAGATACCCGTGTCGGATGTTGTCAAACCGCCCAAAAGGCTTCCGACCAGATTTATTGACTGTTATCTATCGATAACAACAAGTACGTTTCAATGAAAATGCGTGCGAACAGAGAGCGCACGCACCGGCGGGCCACTATTTGTCCGAATCGGTGCGGTTAGATTCGTCGACCCTCCGCCTTTTCGAACTGACGTACACGACGAACACGTTGGCGCCCGATTCAGTCGAC
>DWQK01003138.1:0-11975 GCA_018231225.1 Noctuana stator | reverse complement strand
TGATGAAAAGGGAGCTATCCTATGGCTGTGTGACTCACCCCTTGAGTGAAAACAGCGGGATTGTCTTGCTCGAGCATGGCTTCGAGCTCGTCGTCAGTGGTCGCGCGGCCGGTGATCTCCAGCTGCCGGAGTATTCTGTTTTTGCACCGGTCCCGGTAGTCGGTCTGCGTGCGGTTGTACTCGGTCATCACCTCGACGAACTTGCGCGACAGCGTCGAGTGCTGGGTCTTTCTTATCCTGAGGTCCGCAGACGATTTGTTCGAGTGCTCCTCCTGCTCGATGTTCTGCTCTATGTCTGGAAATTGATGAATATAACGTAACTTACATATATGTAGGTATTGAAAAAACTTACGTTTTAAAAAGATGGTCATTGGGTACTGCCTAGTTTCAGCACCGAAGATATTATAATACGTAATATACAGATAGTTTTGGTAATCAGTCGTAAAAAACTTACGTTTTAATTTTCCTCTAACTTTGTTGGCGGTTTTCTTGATGTCAGCCATGAGGTCTTCCAGTTCATGCTTTGTCTCTGAAATAGAAAACGGTACATTGTGAGATTTTCGTCACGAGAGCGCAGCGTATGTAACAAAACACGTAACACAGATACGTTTGTACGAAGACGGAAAGTATAAAATGTGGGAAAACCTCTAACATTTTTGCGGTTGAGTGCAAAAGCTTAAATTACTCTTACTTCACTGTCTTGTGTGTTTCTGTTGAAATGAATTTATAGTTTAACGAATAGGATAGAAAATAAAGAAATACAATATAATTTTTTTTTATCCTACGACCTCTGTTAAATATAAATGTCCAACTGCAAGAAATATCATTAGAGTTAATGTCTCCGATCGATTTCCACGATACCTAGTTCACATGACGATGCGACTCAATTACCTATAATTATGAATATTTTACAAGTTATCGAAGAAATAAGTAGCTATTTGGCGCTTTACTACATGAGCTATGCGCCATCGCCACTGTCAGTCTCACCTCATGTCACATGCAATTTCGATTGTGTTTTGTTTCATTCGATCGCTCCGAAAAAATAATTTTTTTGCTCGCAGGTATATTTTTAAAGAAAATGTTTGCAACTAAGTGATAATCTCATGACTCATTTTATAATCGAAAAAATTTATAAAAGATAGACAGACATTTTAAATGAACGATAAAATTTGTAATCGTAGATCTTACGTATCCGTGCTACCCAATCGTTGTTGACAAAAGAAATGAAAATAAATAATTCACAGTGGCCCGAAAGGAACGTACACATAATAATATCTACAACTGCTTTCTGAGGCGCTTTTATGAATAATAAATCAAAGCGTAGTAAGGTAAGGCTATGACAACGTATAATTTCAATCTCGAAATAACTCTAACAATACCTAATAGAAGATTGCCGAGTGAGACTATTCTCTACACAGCGGACAATATTTGATGAGCTTTTTAATATTTCACGAGCTGGATTTTTCCGAGTGAGTGAGCAAGGGAGCTCAAAGCTCCTAAATACTGGAAGAAAATGTAGAAGGCAGATAAGAAATGGTCATACTATAAAAGTCACTGCACATTTATGGCGCGTCTAATGGTTCGTCGTGGTTTTTCCACGATGCAAAGTTAATAATGTATAAAACGAATCTATGATTCAACATCAACGCGAAAGTTCCCGCGATAGCTGCCGTCTGAGCTTTTCAGTTATTACCTACTCAATTAGTTGTATCTATTAGAATTTTCTTGTTGATACATAAATGTTCTCCTCATATTATGTTTATCAATTCCATCCAACTTGTGTATGTTACGTGATCAGTTATTTATTTATTACTGAATCATTTACAATGTTAGTTATAAGTTTATTACGACTCCATAATCAAAACTAAAATAAATTATAATATTTGCCCTACTTGTACTCAAACCACGACTTTGAATTTTTCTCAATTTTTCACACTTTGGAATTTTATTGGCACATGAATTCTAAACGACTCAACCAGAAAAAATGCCAAATTGGTACCTAAGTCGAGAAAAAAAAACAATTCCGTAGTGCTTACTATAATTTACACAAAAGCTTACAAATGCCACGCCTCAATAGACGAAAACAATACAATAAATCTCAACAAATTAGCAAAGAGCCATTTTCATCGGGACATCTGATATTAAACGGGGGAGAGCATCGGGACATTTCCGGGCGGCAGGGCACAAGTCTCCGGCCACCGGAAGTAGTAGGCATCCCCTTGAGATAAGCTGCGAGACGACGCGTGTTCTCCGTTACTACGGAAGTTTGGCGCCCTGCCAGAGACCGCGGCCTTTTCTCAACAACCAACGCTTAGTTTAATAATATGTCTAATATAAGAAAAGCAATAAGAATTTTTGGCTGTGACGCGATATTAGCAATTATGTATGGTGTGAATTATGTGTGCGGTAGTCAGAAACTTACAGTCAGTTTAAAGCATTACTTGTATTGTAACAAAGCAGCTCAAGCGATAGATAATAAGAAAATGTATAGTTTTTGGCTTTTAGCCAAAACTGACCGTCAGTAGCACTTTAACACCCATTAAGCTCATAGTAGTACCCGTATATTGAGGTTTACTAAATTAGTATCTATTTGTAATATATTTAGTTATTCATAACATAATACATATTATGTAAAAGTCGGACAAGAACAGTCAATTTGACTTCAAAATAAGAAAAACCCTGTTTGATAAATAAGGGACTCATATCAGGCAATCTGATGCCTTGAGAATAGGCGTTTTTGTTCTTACGAACAAGCGGTATAAATCTCGCTTTCACGAACAGAAGTTACGAGTAGAACTCGTACCGATAAAACATTTTGGAATAAAAATATGGAGCTCTTACATGAAAAATGCTTGATAAAAACCTAACCCAGCTTCATATACCTACGAGTAGATGTATTCAGAACATAACACAATGACGTATGTCGGGTTCCAATAACAATAAAATGAAAGATAATGAAAAAAGCGGTCGAATATTTCTCCATGAATAAATTCTAACTTAATAAAAAATCAACCCACGCAAAGTTATCGCGTGGGCGATGTACTAGTAATTGCCTGTCCGCTGCAGCGAACGGATCAATATGCGCAAATTTTGACTTGAGCAAGAAGTCAGTACGACTGACTTTAATCGAATTTAATACGAAAATCAAACCTTACGCCCGAAACTTATATTGTTTCTGATTGTGACAAAATATCTAAGAACAGCGATAAAGTTCTGTTCAGTTACCATCAGTATGTAGTTCTGTTTTGAAATAAAATCTTATTTATTTAAAGCATAAAAAACGGAATCATAATTTTCGCCTAAACACCTAGTACTTTATAACAGACCTTACCTGCCAACTTGGCGTTACACCCTTATATCCGTCCATTAACACTAAAAGCAAAAAGGATTAACAACACGAATTCCCTGCCATGTTTTCCTCACTCCCCGTCTGAGTGTAAGATTATTAAGGTAGATAAATTGGATATATTCTAAAAAAAAAACCATCACACGAAAACGAATTCACGAAACAATGAAAATAAAAAAAATATAAGCTTTGATTTTTAACGAAAGGTTAAAGAACGCTTTTACATGATAGGTACGTGGAAAACCTTTTAAAAAATTTTAACAACATTTTAAAAATATATGCCTAATCCACAAACAGTAATACAATTAAATAGACGGTCTCAACCACAAAAATTAACGATACTAATCAGAAACGATTCGAGAAATTTGTGAAAATTTAACAATACTGATGCCAACGGAAAGCGTCAGGCATAAATATTGTAATTATTTGTAATGCACATTGTCAGTAAATAGCAGTGCGACATCAAATTAAAGCCAGGAAACAGCAACAGTTCCACGTTATTAATTGGATAAAACAAATGAACTGCAACACCGCTGTGGATAGAAATAATTTGATGACCTACAAAACCATAACTTAATTGAAATCACTGTTATTGTTTCATGTTCTTTTTGTGACGTCAGTATATATGTAGTTAAAAACCAAAAATTTTAACACGGTCACTATTCAATTTACTTTATTAATTACACTATTCAATTTACTTTATTAATTTTGTATAGAAATTTTGAAAAAGATTTGCTAAGTGTAGGAATTTATATAATTCAAGTGTAGGCATATCATAAAAATTTAGCGACGCTTTTTTTCGTGGAATCGTAAGCAAAAGAAAACATGTCTCATTTACCGAACATTACGTGCGACGCGCAACACTCTGAATACTCCGCATATGAATTCTCTTGGTATTTGCACTATTTGCCTTACATTGTGTTGCTGGCTAGAGTTTTCACACATTGTTTGTTCGAGAGAGAAAAGTCCCTGGTGAGATATAATCGTTGGTATGACTTTGTTTTGCATAGCACTTGGTTTGTTTTGCTGCTAATGAGACGGTAACATTTTAATTGAAACATTCTTATCGTATAAGACAACTGTATTCCGTACTTGATTGATATTTTATTTTATGAGGAACATAAGGAAAAAAACTCTGTTATTTATTATATGACGTACTGTAAGAAGTAACTGGAATCAAATATATGTTTATAAAATACCCAATAGTAGACTCGACGCTGTTCTTGTTTTAACAAACATAAAAAAATATAATTGAGAACCTCTACTTTTTTATCTTAAAAATATTTAACAATATCGATCGAGCCACTTATTAATTCAGTGGCATACCGACGTATACAAGAATTATGCCTACATACATATAATATGTATGTAAAGATTGACTCTATTACTATTTAAATATAACATAAAATCATAAAGCTTGTATAGTAAGGGGTGTACATACAAATACGTATAACGTACATAGATACGTACAATCTTATTATCGGCCCAATTTCTGCCATAGTGATCTCCGGCTGGGATTTTTAAAATCCAATTTGTCGGAATCCCGTTTGTGCCGATCTCTTTATGTTGCCTTTATTGAGATTTTATCCTTATCGACTTCATTTTAAACATCCGCTAGATTCTAAATTCTCTATTACTAACTATGTATGAATAGCACGAAATTGAGTAAAACATTTTCGTGATAAAAACCGATTCCTTTTGCAGTGTGTTTTAGTATCGCATTGCAAACAAATTTTTCTCTAAATAACTGAAATTTTGTATAAAAATCTGTACAAATCATTAGACATTTTGTTCATAACTTTACAAAGAAATAAGACTCTGCAATACCATTGTATTGAGGAAAGATCCAAGCCAAAAATAGGTAGATCTTGAGCAACAAATTTTCAACAACGGAATAACCCTCAAAGCGCCTTAACGATAAGAAGCTCAGAAAATTTACAATGGTGTCACTTGCCGCTAAAGTCGACATTCTTTCCATTGCCTTCTTTTTCGTAATGTCTGCAATATACCTACCTACTACCTAACTGAACAATACGACTACCTAAAATAACTTAAATATAACCAACTCGATAAAAAATAATAATTTTTTATGCACATTTCAAACACAATTTTTGCAAACAAAAACATATTAAATGGGAAATGTTCCATTAAAAAATCGAGCCAATAATCGAGTATGAAATCCAGCCTGGGGACCTATTAGATAAAAGTAAAAGCGCTCCTCTCGCTTTTAGTTCACCTTAGGATTTAGAACAAAATAGTGAACACAAAAAATCCTGAAGATGAAGCGTGGCTACACTGGCCATTCGTGGTACCTATGCAAAATGGAAATTCAGCCGTTTTTGTACAAACGAGCCATTGTGACAATTTGTTATAATATAAGTTACAAACAAAAATAAAACTTGTACTACAGTCATTCACAGATTAAATTACGAATAAAACTTGTCCTAGTCATTCACACATTGAATTACGAATAATATATGGCTTTATGATGTAGGTACTATCAATACCAATTGTTATACGTACAGCCGTACAAAAAGTAAAAGCGATCGGAGCTTCGATATGGAAACAGATTAAAGGGCATTTATTTATAACTTGAATGGTATTATTGTCACGTTGCTGTTCAACGTAACGAGCGTGGATTGGGTTACGAGACAATTAGGGTCGGGTCAATTTATAATCAAGATAATTTATAGCGTTGCCGTATAACTGCGCTTAATCATATTATTAGTACCTACAATTAAATGAATCACAGGTAATTAATTTAAAGTTAAGTAATGATGGACTACTTTTCATTAAATAGATTTATTTTATCCCAAATATTGCAATTTTAAGATGTCTGAATAGATAAAATAATCAACAATTCCTGTTCCATAATTCTTCACAAACTCCCCTCTCGAAATAAAATTGAAAACCCGACATGAAACTTTTAATGCAAAGCACGATTTATGATTTGCAGAAGGAAAATCCACAACGAGAAATAACAGTAAAACGCCTATGGTTCTTATTGCAAAGGTTCAAGCTTAAGCTAAAATTAACTCTGCCAACTTTTTATAAGCGGCTCTTGCATTAGCAATTTTTTTAAATTTCGTGTTGGAAATAAGTATTTCGATTAAATTTACTTATTACTTTTCCATTAGAGCGTTATAGGACTATAATCAAAAAAGTAAATATGATAAACAAATATATTATTGTTCTTACAAGAACCATTATACAAATAATTATTATTCCCAGAAACACAAAATATAAAAGTAAAAAATACGAGATGAAACCTCCCTGGTAAATCAAAATTCGTTATCGCCAAGCGCAATGTCAGTCAGGTCAAAACTCTTCAGATGAAAATTGTAAACTTTGTTATTATGTCAGATAGACACCATCCCCGTACCATCACAAATGCCACCATTCAATTAATAAACCCACATTAATAGCATCAAACCTACTCGATCTTCCCACACAGCTTGATATAACCCCGTGACGTTCATAGAACATCTACAGTTAAAAACCACATTTTTATTTGGAGAGAAATTCTATTGACACCAACGCTCGATAAATAAGCCACTCCTACACGAATATATAAGTATCCTAACTGGAGGAGAAATTGGATATTTGTATTATACAATCAAAATCAATTCAAACTGCGTAGGGAGATAAAGCTTATAAAGAGGTACTGTACCATTTTATAATTGCATGTTTCTCTAAGCGATTGTAAAATCATAGGCAATCAGAGGCGGTTGTTGGGCTGGTCGCGGCTGGGGACACGATGCGGTTACGGCTAAGTTGCTACTCCCACTAAGATAAGTAATCTCTAACAAGTAAAAACTTTGAAACCTCTTACCCTAAACGAAGTGCTGTTGCTGGAGTAGCTAGGCACTATGTACAGGCGACCCAGTTAAAATCTCAGAGCCTAAACGTGCACGCGTGTGCAAGGTCTGTCACAGTTAATATATCGCTAACATATTCTATTTTATTTACTGTGTCTAAGTGAACGCGTATAGGCCCCTTTTTGAATCTTTATATATTTGAAAATCTACTCTGTGGTAGATTATGAAGGACATTTTATGTTTAAATTGCCCAATCCCAAATCTTACACAAAAGTTCACTAAACTCCATTTCTTTTCTTCAATCATCTTCTAGGTATAATAAGTTACCTAACCTTCCTACCTAGTTACTCATAAATATGCCACAATTATGCCTTTTCATGGTATATCATCATGAGAACACCTATATCAGAATTTGACGTAACGTAACTAAGAAATATGAAAGAAATATAAATAAGTAGCTGATATTTTAGCTACTAATTGCGAAGTATAAGCTTCTTATTAGAAGCTTATACTTCGCAAATTTGGCAATACATTCTAAAAATAAAATAAATCCTACGTAGTACTTCGTTATATAAAACGCCAACACAAACATCCCAAAAATGTTGACAGAAATTATACCCGAGGTGGGTATTAAATTTTTATCGCCCTCAAAGAAAATATGCCACAAAGGAGAATACATATTTAACGAGACACTAAATGTTACGTCGAACAACCCATACAGAAAGTAATGATTCATTAAAAATAAATAAAATCCATCAATTTACTTATTTATTTAATGATGTACCTACTCGATTTCAACACATACAAAACTTTTTGATACTAGACGTGGTACTTCAAAGCTAAAAGCTAGTGACGAACTGTGAGTTGTGTCTGAATGAATAACGAGACTAATGCAATAACTTGTTCGAACAGTGGTTTCAAATCGAATGCACGAGACATACATAATGTTTAGCCTATATGTGAATGTCAACTGTTTTCAATTAAGTTATGCTGAACAATATTGTTTGATTGAAGCATCAATCAATACCGTTAAAAAAATATTCACTTTCATGATAAAAAAAAATATGAATGTTATCAATGTTATTTCTTCATGACGGCATGATTGGCGGATCAGAGACGGTAGTAACTTAGATCAACATGTGATCGTATCCTCAAACTATCTTATAAATTGCAATGTAGCTGTCAATTAAGATAACTTATTGCAGGATCTACTTTTAAGGATTCACTTCAAGCTGATATTTGAAGACAGATGGATTGCTGCGTGGGACAAAATAGTAAAACTAGATATACATAATTAAAAAAAATTGCAAAAATAATTGGAGAGAACACTCACTTTTTACCATACCAATCAACTATTCTGAGTTTTTGTGGGTGTGCTTAGCCAAGGACCAAAGAAAGAATGTAAACTGACATCACTCAACATTCTCAGTATGATACTCACTTTCATCTGATTGCGGCGCTGATAGGATGGCACTGTGCTTCTTCTTCACCTCTTCTACGTTAGCTTGTATCTTGTCTATCATTTCTCGTATTTCTTCCACCTGTAACAAGCATAAACATCATATCGGTTACGTAAATAAATTAATTTTCCTCCAGGGTAGAGTCTATATATTAAATACGTAAAGTGAAAACTTGTGAAAAAGTGATTCCTTTAAGCTACAACAAGTCTGAGATTAGGCATAGTTCATATGAAGAAGAGCAGAATAATAAAATAAAATAAACTTAACGATAGAAATTGAGTGATGCGACCCAAATGAGCTAGTAAAAAATATGATTCATGATATAATGTTTTTTGTAACACGAAATGAATAACGGTCGAATTCGAACCAATGGGCAACCTAAAATACACATACCTAATGCTTGTGGTATTATAACATTGTACCTACACAGTTCGAAGCCCCGGAAATATTAATAAATACTTGGTTCGTAACGACGATCGGATTTATCTATTTATAGACGTGACTCGTGTATGGTCGCACAATTATAATTAGTTATTCCTACTCCTTGTTTTAGATGTAGGTTGAACCGTGGTTAAAAACTAAGTAGACATAACACATTTATATTATTTTATTAAAACGAAGAAAGGTATATAAAATTTAATTTACATATTTACAACAAAAAATCTTACGAGTGGTCGTGAAGCTCAAAAGTGACGCTGATCGCGCCTAAGGGAGATAATCTAAGACTCCTTAGAAAGCCGTCTTAGCCACCAGACACACTAGACCGAACAGAGTCAAGTGGTAACAATTTTATACAATGACGTTATCTCACAGCAACCCAGTTTATTCAAGTTGTATAAATTTTATTATCACGAAGTGAATAAGATACTGTATAAAACAATTTAACATACATTTTATTACCCAGTTACATATTTTTTACGTTACAGCGGAAACTAGCAAATCTCAATTCGAATAGAACAGCCATTAAATTATGCTTTTATTGGACACCGAAGTTTTTCCTCTAGACAAAATTCCTTGTTATATTTTTTCAATTGTTTCAAGTTATTTTTTTGGGTACTTAATCTCATTGTGATTTCCTTGAATTTATTCTACAAACTCAACAAATTGTTTCAGACTCTTTACATAAGCAATCTCGGCAACTGGTGTATCCCTATAGTCTAGGCAGTGATTAATGAGGCTATTACGCTAATTGTTGGTGCTACAGAGGATATGGAGAAGGAAACTGGTTCAAATAAAGCTCCGTTTGGACGTTTATCTTGGGTTTCGCTTGTACAGACCTGACACGTTGAAGCGACGACAGCTGGCAGAGAGCCAGCTAGACCTCTAACATCAAGTATATTGTTTGAGTTACACTGTGAACCATGGTAACGGTTTTCAATGTGTAGGATTAGGCCCTATAGCTACTACACAAAAGGAAATATACAAATATATTAGGATTCCACTCGTAGGGCCACACAAAGACAACAACACAAAACCCAGACCTGAAATATAAATTCATCATTTACATTTCTATCCCGCAAGGACTAGACTAGGACTCTTCGAATGATGAACTAGCATTACACCACACGGGTCGAGAGTATCGTCGTCACGTCTTCGTACATTTCTTAATTCGATTCCCATAGGTAACCAAACCGAAAACCCTAAATGTAAAATCGTTCCAAGCTGTTATAATATCCCGCATTTAGAATGCAATCCTATTCAAACAGTGTTCAAAGTAGTAGAATAGATGATAGCTTTCAAGTTTCTTAGTTTCTGACTTTGTCGTAGACACACAAAGGCGAAGTGCGTGCAAATGTGTTCCATAGAATAATACATCCCGGCACGCTTTAACTAGTTTCAGTTCGGTTCATGGAGCAAAGATAACCTAGCCGCTGAATTTCAGTCTAGGGTTTCAGAGGCTTTAGCACGTACCTACCTCTCATTTTTAAGCAATAATAT
Source organism: Noctuana stator (assembly GCA_018231225.1). NCBI lineage: Eukaryota > Metazoa > Arthropoda > Insecta > Lepidoptera > Hesperiidae > Noctuana > Noctuana stator. The sequence goes on along the minus strand of DWQK01003138.1, from coordinate 1,413 downwards.
CCAGAGAATTCTATGAAGCATGCGTAATTAAAATTAATTTTCGCTAGATCTTCGTCGAAGAGAACCACATGCGAGCAGACATTGAAAGATACGTGGACTGACCATAAACGCTTTTTTGAAAAGCATGTGTAAATATAACCCAATCCTGTACCCAGCAATATGACAGTAAAAGGATGATGACGATGTTTATACAAGAAACTGAAACTTTTCATTTTTGTTTTCGCTGACATTATGATGTCTTTTATACAAGGCTTTTTTTTTTAACAGATTTCCGAAAAACCGTATTCGATTCGTTAGTATGTGCGGGACAACTTAGAAGTCTTGTAATTATTAGGTATTATGGTTTACTATATATATACTACAGTCCAACTGAAATCTAAGTAAGCAATTTAGCTTAATTTATACCACGTCTTATAGGAAAAAAACCTTTATCTACTTCACTACTATAGTACTAAATGGTCGGCTAGACGGGGAACAAAATGCAAAATGTCCACGCAGGAAAGATAGCACGCAGCTTTATTGTCTCATTTACATAACGCTACTTGCCCAATTGTTTCAGTGCCAGGAACAACTAAATTTTAAATCCAGACCAGAGTACTAAATTACTGGCTAGCGCGGATTTAAATTAAGTTTAATTTGTAGGGACTAGATTTACATTAAATTTAATTCTGTCTAAAGGACCGCTGGCAACTGTCCAACCGCAAACAATGGTTATATCTGTAATCTCACACAGTTTACTCTTATTCGTATCTATTGTATTAGATATTCGTTTAAAATTTGTTTTATGTTCTCTAAACATCTTGAGAGATTTGATAACCTCATTCAATTTTCATATTTGTACAAAACCAGGTTGCACAAAGATCTTACATAGACGTTTAGTTCAGAGAATATTTGTATGGTCATTTAATGTTAATATGATCAAATGACCAAAGACAAAATGCGACTTCATGTGGTGCACAAAATAAGTATCCCAGATATAAAATATCGGTTGCTATGGCTATGAGAGTATGAGCCCATTGGGAATGTAATCGGACAAACATTCAAGTTCATGGTCGGGATCACATCGGAACGACACGGAGGGCTGCGCAACGATCATTTATGCGTCAGCAACCGATCATATTACGATAACCCTTATCGTAATAACCTCCAACGCTCGATAACACGACGGATCGCTGTGATGGAGTTTCGTTTCAATGTACCCAAAACTACTATCTACCTACTTATCGTATGTTTGAACCGATTTTAAAATTGCAATGTATATTAAAAACACTAGCTGTGTCTCGCGGTTTCACCCGCGTTAAGAATTGTGACGTAACGCTTGATAGCCTATAAACCTCAATGTAGCTATCAGACACAAAAAGAATTTTTCAAATCCGACTTGTAGTTCCAGAGATTAGCGCGTTCAAACAAACA
>DWQK01003137.1:0-11977 GCA_018231225.1 Noctuana stator | reverse complement strand
TCAACGGAATAATGGTTTTTTCTTGCCTAGTTTTGAAGTTATCAAAAGTAAGTTTATCTGTAAACATTGTAAAAAAATTTTAATCTACAGTTCCATAAAATCTCTAAATTTATAATCTTAACGCCCTATTGAAGCGCTAATTTGTTTGATTTTGAAAATTTCTGAAATTTGGTGCTCAGTTTAACGAGACTTTCGCTACTTTCCTAGTGACAAATTACAAAAAATCTGTAGGAAAGAAACAAGACGTTATTAAGCATCGGGTCATTTCATTCCCAGAGAAGTTCAACGATCCATCACGGGTAATTGCTTCAGTCCTCCGAGTGGCCATCTTCTCTGTTATTTGATTATTACTTATTCATTTCTCTTGTCTACCTCCTTATGTCTCTAGAATATTACAATTTGTGATTAATCTACTGCGGAGACGTTAGTAGAATAATTTTTAAATACCAGTTTCAGATATTAGTTACTTAATAGGTGCCCGTACCTACTAAGGTATTTAGCTTACTTAATAAAATCAATTTTTACAATGCAATTTTTTAAATATCTAAACATAATAATTTATATTTACTTTTCAACAGTAGAATAAGCTGCTAACCTTTATACTTATTTCAAATTTAAATGTTTTTGTAGTTGTGTGTTGCATTTCGCATATTGACTTTGACGAAAAATTCTCGAAAAGGTTGCAAAATCAGCGTCAAAGTCAGAATTTTGGACATCCGTCAAACGAGAGCATACAAACTTTGAACGGGGCCTTAACCGAATTCACTAACGAGTGAATGCAATCTAGGGTTGCAGATATTGCAATAAATGCACCTACTCCGTTACGCAGCCGAATGGAGTTCCTTTATAACAGACGCAAAAAGCGTCATGATTCTTAGTAGGTAGCCTATTCGCTCTTTCCTAGAAGAATTTTTCGACTTATAGTATTTGGTTATGACAATAGAAACAAGTTGTTCTTGTGTTTGACTGTAATTGATTAAGAGACGAGCAGAAGTTTATTGCTAACCATTGAGCGAGAACTAATTAATAAAGTATCAACCAAGCTTTAAGTCTTTATTTCGAGAGAAAAGTAACCGATTGACGATTACATTTCTAGATTATTATTTTTAGATAATGTTTAAAAAAATCCTTTCAACCATGCATAGATATTTACTGGGCCTGGCAAATACCTATATAAAATAACTATTTCATTATCACCGCAAAACCAGAATTTATACTAAGATAATAAAATATTGAAAAAAATATTGTTGAAAATTATTATTACCTGAGTCAGAAGCGAAAGATTATGCTGTTAAACAACGAAACAAATTCCAACGAGAGGTAACCCTAGCGAGGGCGCAAGCCGACCTCTGTGAAACGAACTGCTTTTTCTTTTTAGAATAAATGTTCCCCACGTTTAGCACGACGTGTACTTCTATGTTTTTATACGGATACTAGAACTTGTGGTGTAGAACTGAGTAACACGTATAACCGCCGCATAACGGACCTATTTAGAAAAAAACTAGCCAAATTTTTATTTGGTTTCAAATAGTTGGATGTTACAGAATTTGAGACTAGGGATTTAAAAACTCATAAAGCCCCACATCGACCCTGGGACCATACAAATGGCGGACTGGCATGGTTACCACCACAACACACAGGCATAGAATTGAATATATCCATAGTATATATTATCTACCCCGTATTTGGACATAAATATTTGAACTTGAACTTGACAAACTGTTTAAGCAGTTTAAACTTTTTTAGGATTTGTTAAAATAAAATTGTACGTTTAGTGTAAATGTAGGTAATCTTTTTACATCATTTTAATTTTATATTGCCTACATTTAACTAACGAGTTTAAGACTTATTTTACGTTATAACTTTTTTCAAATTATACTTATAGGTACTTGCGTACCTACACCATAAAAATTACAACAAGGCAATGTGGTTGCCATGCTTGTCTGCATCTGAATTCTATATCGGAACAGACTTTGATTTCACCATGTACTGGTATGGAGTATATACCACGTTTCTACTACCTATCAGTACCTACACTATTTTGGCAGCCTACAAAATTATTTACCTAAATATAAAAAAAATTAAATAAATTATTAAGCTTACCTACCTACATGAATGCCCATGTGTAGATAGAATTTTCATAATCTCGATAGTAAATATAAACAATATAATTAGGCTCAGACTAAGCTAGGTATCGCATTATTATAACAAAATATTTCTATGGTGTTGCGTTATCTCCCGTACGCAGCATACATAGTTAGGACTAAGTGAATTATCAGGACGCTACCATTCGTTATGGAATACTGAAATAATTTAAAATAGTCATACAATATAAGTAATTGTGAATTACATTGCCCACTCCTATTTCTACTATAAACAAGTTATTGCGTATCAGACTGCTTGGAGCAGATTAAAGTAAATTTGTGCGCTACATTTGTGATATACCTATAAGATATCATAATATGTACCTAAGGAGAGGATTTGAGCCCGGCAGTAGACATAAAAACAGTCGCGGCCGTACATGAGTCTTCACAACTTTTACATACTATGTAGTATTATGATAAATTGTTCACACCCATTATGCACCAATATACTTATAGGCACGTATATACCTACCTATTTATATGACTTTTTTAAAGTTACGAAACATTTTCTTTATACATTACTTACCTGGATTAATTTTTAGTGATAAAACCTTCTTCTTATTCTATCGTAAGTAGAAACAAATAATATTAAATAAAATGCGTAAATAAATAAATAATAGGTAGAACAAAACGGAATATCCGTAGGTAGATGTCCGTAAATACATAGAGTTCGTACAGGCGAATCGAGCTACTTATACCACAGTGTGAAGACTGTCGTACTTACATAAAAAAAACATTATATCGAATTTATACAGTGCTTATATTATTTATAAATTATAAAGTAAACAAATTGGAACTTACACAAAATGCGATAGTTGCTCTATTGAATACAAATAAAATAACATGAATAGGTACATAATATACTTACATTAACAAATCTTGTTGGACTGATGTAACATACAGGCGTACTCTCCACGGCAGCAGGTAACAAATGAGGGGGCGCAGAGGGTCGCACAGGTCATCCCGGTCGTCGTGAACCTGCTGAAGAAAGTGCTATTACCTGTGATGGATCACACCAGTTAGATACCGTGCCCGTCGAACAATATTACTTTCTTATCTGAGGAAAAACTGCTGACATTTTTAAGAGATTGGAAATATCCGGGAGGCTCAAGAAAGCAATTTTTAATGTTGATAGGCCGGGCGGGCAGGTGTGCATACAAAAAACTCAATTTTTGTTCATTAAAAATTTGAATGAAACGAACCAATTTCCGCAGCACGATTTTTTATATCACGCTGACCACTTCATATCAGGAAAGCTACATTATGCCTAGTATAGAATTTTAAATGTTCTCTTCACTTTTATTTCAAACGTTTATTTAAAACTTTGTAAGAGGCTATAATATTCTGAGATAATGATGAGTTGACGACGTAGGTTACTGATAAGCAATTTATTTATGAAGTTATACAAGTATTACTATTACGAAGTAAAAGCCATAGTAGGTATGTAAATAGAATTCTTGTTAACTTGTATGTAAATATTTTAAATTTGTTAAACAAATAAAGTTCGTTCGTGCGATTGTTTTGTATTTTCCCAATTCTCCAAGATCAGCAAACGCCACAACAGTTTGTCCGGATATTGCCTCGATCAGAGTGACGGCTGTCGGTTCACGTAACCACTTAACGCTCTCTGAAACAACTCTGCTCACTAAAAGCCTACTGCCCACCTATATCAAAGTGATGTACACCCACAGGAATATCTATCTTCAAGTATTTAAAACACCTGCCTACAATACATTAAAGTAGGTAAGTAGGTACTCACTACCTACTCGTATTTTATAAACACGTTATTCAGTAAGTTAAATTAAGAAGAAAACTACCTATGTACCTATATATAATTTCGTAAATAAATTTCTGTTCTATTCATAAATATTAACTTGAGTTTCTCCTAATTTTCATGTTCTTGTCCAATATAAAAACTCTTCCAAAATGGTCAAAGAATGAAATCATTGGCATCCAGTTTATTTCAGCAAAAACATTTTAAATAAGTTATTGATTGATAATTGTTTCACAAAATATTCGTTTACCTAAATTGTGTTATAATTCAAATAAAAGTTATAATAGAACCAGTAAACATTTTCTTATCCCAACTTCATAATAATTGAGGAAAGATATTCGTTAGAAAGCAAAGATCAAAATAATGCTTTCAGAATTCATCGTTGACAAAAGGATGATCCTTGTGCTACCGGCCTCTGTGGAATAACGATTTAAATAAGCTTTATGAAAAAACATTGATTGTATAGTAAAAAATGTATAAACTGTAAATGGCTCAATTGAGTCAAAACGCCTTCCTCAAAATTGTAATTTTAGTAGATAATGAAAACAGGAAAAAATTAAATAGTTAGGCCACATCAGGTGAATGTGGTTAATATTTTGTGAAAATTAGTAATAAGAAGGTAGCAAGGTAGGTAAACCGAATACAAAAGCAGATTAAATTTAAAAAAGCACTTTCAGTAAGATTATAAGTAGGTACCTCCTTACTAATATGTACCTACGTACACAAATAAACTCCAATACAAATGTTGGATTGGTTACTTTTTCACAATTCCCTGATGAATTTTATCCTTTATCACATGACCCACTTCCTTCTCATTACCATATAGGTAGGTAAGCAGTCAATATGCCGGTATCCAATAGTGGCATATTATGGGAGTCTTAAAGCGTTTTTGTAAAAATCAACCTGCTAGCGCCATCTCTGGGGAGCCTTGAAAATTAAGTGTTTTTTGGTCCACGATTAATAACTGCCTTCTGAAACAAATGGTTTCAACAACAGATCAATGGGTGAGGCAATAACACTTTACCCGGCCCATGTAGCCACCAATCTACAAAAATTCTAAAGAGGTTCAATATATCTTTTCAAACTTCAAACAGCACACACCTAGTATGACTGTGAAGTATTCATTTACTTGTTTTTACTCTTTATTTCAATAAGAGCTTTTTAAATTGGTGAACTTAATGATAATCATGTCTGTGTGTAAACGTCCAGGGGCTATGGTCAGCAATTTTAACAGCTTACAATTAATAGCCTGCATAGTATTAAAACATACAATATCGTTGAAGATGAGGTTGAAGCAAATAGAGCATTATTCTGTTCCATTACTTGTTCAGTTTTTTAAGAATAAATTTATTACATAATCATGTATTAAGCAAGTACTTGGAAATAAAACAAAAATTATATTTTATATGTTTATTGATTATGATATAGTTTTCTAATAAATATCATATTACTTAACAAATAACACTTGACTAGAAATTACAAACTACATCAAACAAGCTTATCTGCAGAGCCCTCTGCAAGTAGTTCTCTTTCAGCTGCTTCCTTGGCAGCATTCATTTGAGGGCGAACATATCTAAAGTACTGATAAACATGGTCAGCAACAATAACTGTACCATACAGTGTCAGCCCCACACAGCATAATACAACTCCTTTATGTAACTTATCATACAACAAATTACGGGCATACTTTTTCATGACTGAAAAAACAAAATGTTCTTATAATTTTACACATTCACATGAAAAAAATTATAATTATATTTTGCCATAGATTTATGTATGTATAGTAGAATGGAACTAATTTTGGTTTTATTTGGTGAATAATTGTTCTGGTTTGAGGGGTTTAAATTTTAAATTAATCTTAATTTACCAAATATTATACCTACCATGAGAAACCAGATTTTGGGTTCTATTAAAAAACATAAATATCATTATATGCTATAAAGACACTTGCATAATGGTAATTATTCGAAATTTGGTACTTACTGATATTGTTTGAATCTCCAAAATTCAAAATAGTTTCATAACCTATTCAATCTTTTCATATCAAAATCAAATCAAACCAGCCGCAAAAAGTAATCAAATCATAATCAAACGTCAAATACGTCAAAGCTGTCAAGTACATCAATGTCATGTCTCTGACGAAAACCCATAGACTAAATTAGTTATGGACATTAAAAATTTTTTATAAAGTTTGTACCTACCTAAAATAAAAATTCAATTATTTAACAATACCCATACATGTGTTAGTTAGCCTACGTTTGCAAGAGTGCTTTTCCGATACTTAAACACGCTTTAGTATACTTTTATTCTACGCTATCTAAGTAGTCTGTGCCTGCACGTCAAGATCACGAACATAATATAATATAGTGTAAATAAAAAAAAACACACATAGTGTATTTGTATTATATCTATGATTAGGAAATCTGTCATTTGTTCTGTCAAGTGTCAGTCAAGTCAAAAAGTATCAATTGGTTATTATTTATTTATTTATATTACATAATATATGTATGTACATACATAATTACATTATATTATAAAATTTATAATACTTTTGTTACGTTTCTAATATTCTTGTAGTATTGCATTTTAATACATTTAACATTAAGTTACTACTAGTTTCAGATCTTTTAACTATGAAATACAGGTTAGCGAGCAGAACTTACAGTGTATTTAAATACGCGCATATTATTGCAAGAAAGTATAGCTCCAAGGTTCCCCTAACTCCAATGATAACACTAGAAAAAAACCAAAAAGATAAAGTAAAAGTCGACATAAATACAATATCGCTATTAGAGAGGTTGTCATTGGTCAAGTGTGATACAGCTGAAGGGGTTAGGATTTTAGAAGATTCCATTCTATTTGCCAATAAAATTCTTCACATTAACACGGATAATGTACAACCTTTGTATTCAGTTTTAGAGAATGAGTAAGTAATTTTCTTTTCTTTTAACTTCTCAATAAACTTATAGAATATCCTAGTATATAGGATAAATGAAATAATTCCTACATAATACTTATGCTCAACAAGAGCAAAATGTTGGTTATTATATGAGTTATAGTTAGTGTAGTGGACCACTACTGCACCAAATATAACTCCTCTGACGAAGGTCTGAGACAAAGGTTCCTCTACCATCTAGCTGTAGCACATCATAAATTGTTCATTTTAGTTAACCAAAATTTATTGCACATTTTACTTCGATCCCACATTTTAAATGTCTGTTTTCAGAAATTTACACCTACGTGAAGATAAAGTAACTCAAGGCAACTGTCAAAAAGATGTATTAAAAAATGCAGCTGTAATTGAAGATGACTATTTTGTAGCACCACCTGGAAACATTCCTCTGCATGAAGTTGAAGAAGAAATCGATAATAGTCCTTCACATATAAAGAAAAATGAGAACACAAATTGAAAAAATCCTTAATCTAGAAACATTCTTTAAAGTAAAACAATGTAGTAAAAATGGTATTACATGTAGATTAGAAAAACCAAGTCAAATAATACTGCAGAATATACATAAGAATTGGCTTCAATCAATCTTTGCAAAAAGTTGCCAAAACTTTCCTGTATATTTGAGTAAGGATATTGTAGAAAGGAAATCCAGAAATAGTAGCTCAATCTATGGATATATCAACCTACCTTTACCCCCTAAAATAAACGAAGTAAACATAGAGGACATTGACGATGTTTGTTCTGTTATAAAAAACTCCAACCTAAATTTTAGTGTTATGATTCCTCAACAAGATATAATGCAATATTTCATACAGTGGCAAAGATATAGGAAATATTGGTGGAGTTCAGTAAGTATTTCTTAAACATATCATAAAATAACTATCAAGGAAGCTCGTTCATTGTGCACTTCGCAATTAATGAAACCCAAAAATAAATAATGTAAATAATTTTATATTTAAGAGCCCCCCGGTTTCATCCACGTTAAGAATTGCAACATAATGTTGGACTATCTTACAATAAAAGAACTTTTCAAATCGGTCCATTGCGATTAGTGCGTTCAAACAAACAAATTAACTCTTCAGCTTTATATTATTACTAACTGTTGCTGTGCTCGCCCGCCTTAGGAATAGTAGCGTAATGCTTGATAACCTTCCTCATGAATGTAGCTATCCAGTATTTTCGGCCTATTGAATACAAAGAAACAAACAATCAAATCTTTCCTTTTTATAATATTAGCATACATAGAGATAGAGGTCAGTGACCAGCCCATGTTGGATGTTGTCAAACAGTCAAAATGCCCTCCAACGAAGTTTAATGACTGTTAACTATTAAAAACATTCTCTCTCTATAATATAAGGGAAATGTATTTTCAGATTTCAACTACACCTGGCTTGTTTTCCGTTGTTGACATGAAATATGAGGATGACAATACTTATGCTAATATAGCAGCAAATTTTAACTGGGGTCAATGGATAGTTGAAACTATTAAAGTTAGCCCCTCAAAGAGTGTAAGTTCTCACTTATGTTTGTTACTTATATTCTTCATCAGGTACTTATCATAATAGTAAAACAAATTCAGTTACAGAAATCATTGTTTAATCCTATGTCTGTATGAATGAGAAAGTAAATTGGAAACTTATGCTTCATACACAATACACATTTTACAGTTAATTTTACTTTCAGAATTTGGACAACTCAGTACTGTGTTGTTTGATGCCATCAGAAAAATCTTTAATTACTTTACTATTGGATGCAACAACAAATAGCACAAAAGAAGAATATCTAAGAATCCATAATAAAATGGCGCCCTACAAAGTTTCTTTCGCTTTAGATTATAAAGGTGTTCATTACTAAGTATATATTTGTTTTAATGTGGTAAATTATTATTTACCAAGCTATAAAAATACTTACTAATTTGTCAACATTTTATTCAATATTAATTACATTTTCAGATGAAAATAATGTCTTATCTCTGCGACAATTAGCAACACAAATTTTCTACAAATTGCAATCAAATAAAATAACAACTTGGCTGCCAAATTTTACACTATCTTTGGAACCACAGGTACCAAAATCACTTTATTATTGGTGGAATTTTTTTATAATATATATCTAATAATAATTGATAAAAAAAAAACATTTGTTAATCTTTTATACTATTTTTACACATTACACATCTTAATATTATTTTAATATTATTAATTTTCCATAAAACAACAGTTTCTCTAAATTTATTGACTGCTTTATTGATTGATTTCTAATATTTTTTAAAGATAAAAGTAAATTTACAAATGGGGGTGACTTACACAGCAATATTATCTGAAATGACACTATCAAATGGAATATTTAATCTGATGAATAGCAGCACAATGCTTAAGGTACGTATGAAAACATATTTTAAAATAGAATTTACTCTAATTTCTGTCGAAATAATATATAAGGAAAAAATCCTGCGACGCCCACTCACAGGGTCCGGTTATGTTAAAAATAATAATAATACAAAGCACAATTTATTACCTAATATTGTTGCTTCTTTATAACCATTGCGTTTTTATTTCTTGGTAGGTATATCAAGTGTTTAATTAGTGCTAGTATTCTATTGACTTACACCACCATCTGTTTAAAAATAATAGAACTTGCAATTAAGTCCTTAGTACTATCCTTTATTAAACACTAGCTGTGCCCCGCGATGTTACCCGCGTTTAGAATTGTAACGTAATGTTTGATAGTCTATTCTATAACCTTCCTCATAAATGTAGCTATCATAAACAAAAAGAGTTTTTCAAAACCGACTTGTATTTCCAAAGAGTAGCGCGTTCAAACAAACAAACAATAAAACTCTTCAGCTTTATATATTAGTATAGAATATTTTCTATTAAAAAATGTTGACATCAATAATCGAGTTAATAACTATCCTTACTTAAATTGGACAAAATTACACACAGTAACAAAAATTAGTTCAGTAGGGTCCTATAATGCATAAACATTACAAAATACATAAACATACATATAAATTACAAGTGTAGATACCTATATCTAACTGTATTAGCTGTTATATTGTAAACATAATGTTCATAACTGTGTACTGATACCAATTTCACTAATTTTAAACTCATAAATAATTCCCTGTAATACCTACTGTGTTATCATTGGAAATGTTTCAAGCAGATAAATGTCGACATAATACTTTGCCTCATAGATTTTTAGTAATATCTATTTCAAAGAGGCCTCACTGACATTTTAATTATAGATGGTAGAATTTTAAGTTCGCCCGGGAAGGAACCACTGTCTCTCGTAACCCGCCGTGAACCTCCAGTGTTGTATCAGGTTCTTGTTTTTCGGTTGGAAGTGCGGACGCCAGAGGCGCTTTATTTGGAGCTACCATTTGTCTTCATGAGGGATAATAGGGCAATTACGAAGCTAATTTTTATCATGCAATAAGATGATTTTGATTTAAACAATATGTTTTGGGTTGTAACGATAATTAATCTGGATATCTTATCTCTTACAGGAACAAGTTCATTTGGCAGATTTTGTGGGTTACGCCGCTTTGCTATGCGGACACCGGACGTAACCTGCGCGTCAGCGCCGTCAGCAGGCACTAAGTTCTTTTATGTTGCTCATGTCAAGTTATTTGTAAAAATTTAATACTTTGATGTAAATTAAATAAATTAAATTAAATGTTTTGAGATCCGTAATGGATAATTTCTGCATAGACATTTTATTCATGTAGGTATACGTAATTTTGGATACACGTGCTAGTTATACGATGCTATGTATAATATCTTCTAATCTACGGTTTCATTAATCTTGTAACTAATGTTTTAATACAGTCGTATATTAAAGATACAAAATAAAAGGTATTTTCAAAGTATATAAATAAAAGAACATTTCACTTTAAATTTAATTTATTTACCAATCCTTATAGCAAAATTACACTATCATCTTACTACACTATATGTAAAAAAAACAGTGTTTGATCTACATATTAGTAATTATTGGATTGCAAGTCAGATTCAGTTCACCGTTATTTTAATCATGTTTAATAAATTTATCTAATACAACTTATTAACATTATTTACTGCTTGATATTTTTTTTAACTCTTCCGATGTAAGTATTGGTGCTTACAACTTCAGATTACAGTCAATTTGTTGATAATAACGTTTTTGTCTACGCTGGCTTTAGTTTAACATACTAGTAAGAAACATTATTAATAGTACAACACTATGACTCTTTAAGCTATTCAACCTAAAATACACTTAACAGAAATGTATATCCATGCCTGAAGCTAGGCAATTTAATTAGGCATTAATTGAACATGTTAATACTATGTTTTGGTTTACATTCACAAATACCAGGGAGAAAGAACAGTAGAAGAGTTGTAGTCAAACAAAATTAGAATCAAATGTCCAGTAAATATGGGTATAATTTTATATTTACATAATCATAAGTTGTGTAAGTTTAATAAAGTCAATGCTACATACGATAACAGGATTAATATAATAAAAAGTAGAAGGTAAATAACTTAGTGACATAAAATTCATCACAAAATGCACTTGACAATACATGTTTGCAGATGCATGAGTTGCAACTTGCAACTAATCTTAGGTATTATTATCTTGTATTATTAAAGAATGTTATCAAACATGGTATCCTATGTTAGTCTTGCATTTTTAATGCTAAACAAAAACATGCTTAGCAGAAAAGCATGTACCTACATACATTACTTCTTTTATAACATTTAAGTCTACAGAACTCTGAGGGTTAATTAAGCAATGCAATAGAAATTAGGTACTTGTGTTTCTAATAAGACATTACATTTTATTCACCAAATTAATTTCAATTCTTTTAAGTTGAAGATTTGTAGTAAAATTTAATTATAAAAAAACAATTTACAAGGAAATTCTGCCAATGGCTCTTCTACACACCAACATTGGAATGGTACCTAAGCAGGCAACTGCAGCTTTTTTCCCTTCAGAACTGAAATAAAGAGAACCATTATTAACATAAATATTATCAAAGAAATATAAAACTAAACCATACTAAAATATATGCATTATTACATCCGATGTAATTATGGCTAGATTAATTTTTTTAGTCAATTTATA
>DWQK01003136.1:0-11977 GCA_018231225.1 Noctuana stator | reverse complement strand
TCATCAAAATCAGTCCAGTCGTTTAGGAGGAGTTCAGTGACATACACACGCACATAAGAAATATATATATAAAGATTCTTATAGTGATATAAATACTATCCTAATAATATTATAAACGCGAAAGTTTTTAGGTATGGATGGATGGATGTTTGTTACTCTATCACATAAAAACTGCTGAATGGATTTTAATGAAACTTTGCAATAATATCACTTATAGGTACATCAGAATAACACGCTACATTTTATAAAGATACTGCGTGAATTGCACGAAATACTAATCCTGTGCTGACGAAGTCACGCGCACCAGCTAGTTTGTTACATAATATTGTTAGTAACCATTTATAATTTGCAGTCGATTGTTTTACGGTAGCCACAGAAATTTCCCGTAATATATCTACCCATATGAATGTAGTCGTAAGTATGTAGAAATGTGACATTCGTATCAGGAGTTCAGGGCACAAGGAACAATCAGGATCGGATGGCGTTTATTGAAATCTCATCCCTTCGGGTACAGATTAATAGCTATGAGTAGAACAGAGGGTATAATTATGTCTTGCCTTTTCAATAATAGATTCAACATTCTTGGTAACTAAATCTACGTCAATTTATGCGATTCATTTTTCAATTTTTTTCAGAGATATTACATACATAACATTTTATTATTAAAAGTTTTTATCACTGAAGAAAATATTTTGCGAAAGTTCTAATTTTAAATTCAAAAATAACTTTTGTTTTATAAAATGTTTAAGTTATGGGTGATCGATATAATGCTGATAAGTTTACTCCTTACATTATACCAACAATGCTTTGCGTTTTTTTAAAAGAAGTAAGTATAAGAATATATTGTAATAAAACTGTTTCAATTTGTCATCTTCATTTATTGATAATTTTAATATGTATGTGCTTTTCATATTATATTACTTTATCGGGATATTAAAATGTTATATTTTAATTTTTGACGTCGCTTACTATTCTTGGATGTAGCCGAGGTTCATCATATAAATTCCAATAAATCTATACTAATATATATAGCTGAAGAGTTTGTTTAAACGCGCTAATCTCTGGAACTACATATGTCGGATTTAAAAAATTCTATTTGTGTATGATAGCTACATTCATGAGGAAGTTTATAGGCTATCAAGCGTTACGTTACAATCTTAACGCGGGTGAAACCGCAGGGCACAGCTACTCGCTAGCTAATATAGTGATAGTAAGTAAACTTTCTTACTTCAGTGCATAGAAGTTTATTCTTTTTTTAAATATGCAGCAAAATTTTTAAATTTCCAGCTTAACATTCTTCTATTGGTAACCTTGTCTGTATCATAAGATGATTGTCGAAGATAGGTGAAGAGGGCGCTGGTTCGTAAAGTTTTACGACTAGCTTCCGACACGATGAGCCTCTCAGTAACACATCCACCCTAACAACGTTACTTTTGTGGCCGATATAAAACTATCGAGCCTTGATTGAATCGTTCAACCAGCGAAATTGGAAGTATAAGTGATTTGATATATGTTGATGTGGTTCCTACGGTGTTATATATGTATCCCTTGACAGATTTTAATCTTAAAGAACTCATTTTGTAAAGAACAAGAAAATAATTTATAAGATACTATCTGTGCCACGCGGTTTCACCCGCGTTAAAAATAGTAGCGTAATGCTTAATAGCCTATAACCTTCCTCATGAATGTAGCTATCGTGTAGAAAAAGAATTTTTCAAATCAGTCCAGTAGTTTCGGAGCCTATTCAATATAAACAAACAAACAATCAAATCTTTCCTCTTTATAATATTAGTATAGATAAGATATAGATATAGATATTCTAACTCTCAAAACTTTATTCAAACTCTGTAAATAGAGCGAAAGAAATTGTGAGTTCGTAAATCAGTCTTTCGTGCAAAAGTGTTGTAACTCGTCTAAATAGAGTTCACAACAGGAAATTTTATTACATACTTGCTACGAGTATATAAGGACTTTAATTTATATACGTATCTTATTAATTATTTGTTTTGTTTTTTATTTTTTATTTTAATGAACTAATTCTAATATTATGTATAATTTAAACACGCTAATTTTAATATAATCTCAATGTGACTATTATATTTTTTTGAGTGATTTTATGTACCTACATATCATTTTACAATCAGTTTATGAGACTATACTTTACTATTTATATAGAAACATAGATGTAAATCTTTCGAAATTGTTAGTTAGGTAACAAATATATCAAAATCTTTCAGATTATCTTGTTCCAAGTTTATCCTCGGGAGACACAACCATCTGTCATTCGAGACTTGTTTAATTGGAAACGGACCAAAAGCGATTTAAATCTACGTGTCAGCAATCTAATTTAGTTTGTTAATCGCTTTAAAGTTATTTATTTGTTTAATGTCACTGAACTCCTCCTAAACGACTGAACTGATTTTGATGAAATTTGCTATGTGTGTTCAAGGGGACTTGAGAATGGTTTAGATTCACAATGTACCCAGTCTTTTTGTATATGATATCTACATTCATGAGGAAGGCTATCAAGCATTACGTTACTATTCTTAACGCGGGTGGAACCGCGTGGCACAGTTAGTATATTATAAATACTAGCTTTAGAATCGGGCCCTCAAAATCACGTTGTCCCATACAAACTTTGCTCCCGTTTTTCACCCCTTTAGGCGTAGAATTTCGGAAAATCCTTTCCTATTGGATGCCTACGTCATACAAAGAACACAGCCTCCAAGTTTCAAGTCTCTACCATCAGCGGTTTAGGCTTTGCGTTAGTCCGTCAGTTATTCAGCACAAGGTTATTCTTATTGTCTTAGGTCAACAATAAAGTATAAATTGATATGAAGTTACTATTATTTAATCTATGCAGAATGTTAGATATTTTAATGCAACTGTTACATTTTAATATAATGTATTTTTACCACATGTTGCATATAAATATAATTATGCTGTTCTTATCGATAGGAGCTTTTATGAAGCCAAATTTCCGACTTCTCCATCCGGCGTAGGGTATTTAAAAATGTATTAAAGGTTTTCTCTGCAAGTATTAATATAGAAATTCTCTGCTATTTGACATACCGATAGCCTTTTGACTTTTAGTTTAGTTTGAAACATCATACCTAATTCTTCTTACACAATCTGGAAACATCGCGACATCGTTATTAAGATCTCTAGAGAGAACAATCATCTGTCACTCGCGACGTGGACTTAATTGGATACATCCTGTTCCCGATTCAAATTTCAAATTCAGTGTCTATGTGTTTTAACTCTTGGGGATTTTACTTGTGTTTGGTTGCAAAGTCTTGAGATAAGGACGAGATTATGTGTATTTTTATTTGTTTTATTATTTATAATTACCTACTTATTTAACACACTTCAAGGGTTGTCTGATGATGTTGAAGATTTTCAATGACGACTACGATACAATTGGTGGCTTAAGACAAAATGTTTGAATTATGGTAACAAACATTCAATAATTTATGATTTTTGATATACTTATTAATAAAATTTATTATAAAAAATATGGGCTTAAAATGTTAATTTTGTCTTTTTCGCGCCTATAAATAAATAAAGATTATTTATTCCACAAATCCTTACATTCTCCATCTATCCAAATCTTCAAAGTATCATCACTTCACAAAACTATTTATTTATTTAAACTTTATTATACCAACATAAAAACATGGTACAAAAGGCGGACTTAATGCCAAAAGCATTCTTTACCAGTCAACCTTTGGGCTAAGCAGAAAGGCGGCATAAGTAAACATAATATAAAACTATGAAATTAATCCACATAACCCTTAATCAACCAGCTCTAGCCAGAACAATAGGGTACAAAATCAGTAAGTTCCTGACAGCCCATCAAAAGAGTTTCACTTCCTTGAACATTAAACACTTTAACCTCACCTTCAAAGGTAACACTAATTCACGTCTCGGAAGCAAAAAGGGCCCGATTAATTCGATAATTAAGCCCGACAAATGCAGACACTTCTCTAATTTCACACCTGACTTCGCCTGTTTGAAGTAAAGGGTGGGCCACTTTAGACATGCATTTTTAATCAACTCTTTCGCGTAATTGTTTTGTAAGTTTCTGGAAGACAGCTTTAATTTCTCTTCCCTTGGGCTATTAAGGCCCTTTGTGGTCGTCATTTGGCTGTAAAAGTTGTAATGGAGCCACTTTTTAATGGAAATTTTTGAGGTTGGCGAAGATTGGTAGTTAATTCGTTTAAGGGAGACAAGTTTGTACTTTAACGAATTGAGATTTCTCTGTTGTCGAAATCTGGATTGGATCAGTTTTCGTGGATTCTTACTTACAACTTGTCCAACCCTTTTGTTTTAACGATAACTTATGTCTCGGCTGAGTTGCCCTGGTTCCACCTGGTCTACTTTGGGAATGACCAATATCATTGGTAACCAACCACATTTAAGAACTGTTTTCAAGGAGCTCTAAAATACGGATTTTTAGATTATTAGATTTTACGAAAAAATGTCAAATTAAAGTAAACATGTTATAGAGTTCATACTAACTTCATTTATCTGTTCAGTCCTTAGATCTTGCAGTCCTTGTTTATCAATTCATCTAACATTCTTATAGTTAAACCGATACTAGACAAGAATATTGGCCATATTTGTATTGACTGAACGCGGAACCAAAGTTTTCATCAAAACGTCACGTAGTCATTAACATGCATCCAATATTTGCAGTTACACAGTTTAATAACGCGCGCGTTAATGCACCTATCAGTCCAACGCCATTCGACGCCATTTGCAATATTCTCATTTTATGCATAAAGTTAGGGTAATGTCATTTTAAAAGCTGTAAGATAATAACGCTTCACACTCACGGCTCCACACTAGGATTCCCTGTGTCGTGGGTGCCATAGACACGTACATTTAAACACAAAACACAAATACACAAACACCTACACCGAGAACAGAAATCTAAATTCATCATCTAAACTTCTGGCCCGCCGGGGATCGAACCCGAGACCCTTCGAATGGTGGACTTATCTTTATTGTCCCTTCATAACGTTCGGGGAAGCAAGTCAGTTCATATTAGGTTGTGGTTGGTGTTCAGGTGTAGCTTCCAAATACTTTCAACCATTTCAGTCCACCATTTCAATTCTTAAAAATAACTCACCATAGTACGTCTTCACATAGGACTTCTATGTAACTTTAAGTCACTGTAAACTTTCAGTTTCCTCATTAGCCATTATTTGAAAGACAAAGATATTTGTTCAGCAAATAATAAATACACGTAATTTCTTTATATTATATTAGTTCACGTACTATAAAACAAAATGTTTCACGTCTGTGCAAAACAAATTTATAGTCAGCAATAAAATCTTTTCTAATTTTTTTTATAAACACGTCCATTTTTGTTGTTTTTTATATTTCATAGCATCGCATTAGCTTTGCAGTGGACTACCTATTCCTATTGCATTCATCATCCGGATGTTATGAGTTACGTGTACAGTCACCATAATACTAACATAAGTTAGGAAAAAGTAAAACGAACGTAATATGTTGTTTTAAAAAATGTATTTCTTCCATCAAGCATGTAATTTTAATTTTTTTTAATTTTACTTTTAAAGTATGAATAAAGTACCTTTAAAGTATAACAATCATTTATTACTAGCTGTGTGTTTCACCTGCGTTAAGAATAGTAACGTAATGATTGATAGCCTATAACCTTCCTCATGAATGTAGCTATCATATCAAATCGTCCCAGTAGTTCCTGAGATTAGCGCGTTTAAACAAACAAACTCTTCAGCTTTAAATTATTATAAGTAGATATAGATTCATTTACATAATAACACTGTTGTGAGACACTGGAATGAAGATGGTTAGAAACAGTCTCTATAGGTTTGTAATGCTTTTAAATCAATTTTGCTTTAGAATTGTGTATCCAGTTATTATTAATTAGCTGGCATTCGCGACTTTGGCAAGATTAGTATTTCGAGCAATTCACACAATATCTTTATAAATTGTAACGTACGTTAACTTGTTATTCTGATATATAAGCTATATTATTGTACAGTTTCATTAAAATCCATTCAGTAGTTTTTACGTGAAAGAGTAACAAACATCCATCCATACAAACTTACAAACATACACTTTTATAATATTAGTAGGATGATCAAAGACAATCATACGCTAGTCGCGAATTGATCCAAGTAGTTACTAAACTAAACAATAGAACTTCGCAAATTATTATAATACCAGATACAATTAACTAAAATAAGTTAACCATGGCCACCCTATTCAACGGATATGGAACGACTGCGCTGTTTATTATAACAAGCGACGTTGCATACTGAAGGAATTTAAAGGCGATTTATACAAACTAGGAGCGGCACCACACCTTCAGCGGCATTAGTTCCAACTTAGTGCTTTTTGATTTATGCCAGGTGTCTAGCGGTGTCTCCATTAGTTTAAAATTTTTAGATGTTAACATATAATTTCACTTCATTAGCAGTTTTTGTTGTTGCAAAGCGACTATTTAGCCATTAATGGGCTCTTATCTGTTACGCACAAAGCCGTGTTGAAGCGCGCATAGCCAAGTTAAGCAACCTCAGACGAGATCGGTTCAAAAATGCGCGGTCCCAACTTTAGGAGGGCCGTAAGGATTATGGTTTTGTTCTTCTCCCTGTACGCGGGTCTAGAAATGAAAATGCTATAAGGCAAGGTTACGAATCGTAATATTCGTAATGAAGTCTCAATGGTTCATTAGTTCCTGTTTAAAAAAATATAGTCGTATATGTAATTTTGTAGTTTTTCAAAAATTATTCTAATGAAAACAGCTTAAAAACTCGAGCACATATAAAATCGTTGCCGGGCGCGCTCCTGTGATATAAAACGCGCCAGTAGAATTGTTAATTCCGCGAAACTCACTATTATTTTTGATTATGTTTAGTGTTTTAAGAAGGGAGCACACAGGGAGACCTTTAATTTAAAAATTGTATCAATCCACTACGGCCCATAAATCATTGTATAGCGACTGCGTATCGGGAAAATGAGCACAGATCACCCTCCGACCCAGTGGACTGATGTCTTGAGGGATTGGACAAACATATCGAACTGATCTAAATTTCAGTTTCATAATACGTAATCTAATATTATTGTGAAAATTATCTATACATAAAATATGATAAAACTGTAGAAAAGTTCAATTCTATCCGTTCGTCAGTCTCTAAGGAACTACTGGACCGATTTGAAAAATTCTTTTAGTGTCAGATAGTCTAGATATCGAGGAAGGCTATAGGCTATCATTACGTTGCAATTCTTAACGCGTGTGAAACCGGGGCGCACAGCTAATTACTTATATGGCAGACCAACGTTACCCAGGTTAGCTAAGTAGATGTGTCTATTTTGTCTTTAATGAAGTATAACACCCCCTTTCGTCCTTTCGTTAACTAGAAAAAAATTTCACAACGTGTTATGATGTGGCAGTAATTAACAAAAACTATTTCTCATTGTACTTCAAACCTAACCCCACTGCTTAAAACCGGCCCGTATCAACCGTAAAGCAAGCGGAGATACGGCGAGTATAAAATATTTTAATTATATTTTATTACCACTAAAACCGTGTAAATGAAAAACTGGTTTCTGCGCTTTTAAATTGTGTAACTGTCGCACCATTTGTGTTGAAGCTACTGTCATAGGCGTTGTGTGGTCTTTATGAACCATAGATATCACAATAGAAAAAGGTCTAAAATTAAAAAAAAATCAATGAAACTATCTTTTTTAACCGTTCTTATAAATATTGCAGATAAAGATCTGGGAATTAAGAGTTTTTTTTTATTTTCTCTTCTTTAAGGATGTCTTCACTACGGTTTTTGAGTTATCATCGAAAATCTAGATGGCTTTTATTTTTGTTTTATAACAATTTTATGTTTATAAAAATTGCAGTTTTAGTGTCAGAAAAAATCTTCAATATGCCCTTCTCATAATTGCATTTCCCGTCGAAGGCTTTCATTTTTGTTTTATAACAATTTTATGTTTATAACAATTGCAATTTTAGTGTCAGAAAAAATCTTCAATATGCCCTTCTCATAATTGCAATCCCCGTCAAATGAGTTATCGCAAGTTTGTTTTAGGACATAACGCACTTCTTGACTAGACACTTACAAATACTTTAAAATCTCTTCGCCTTCGTCGCTTGCTCTTACTTATCGGCAATACAACGACACCCTTTTCAAATCGTAAAAAAAGTTGTCTCCTGCAAAGCTAAGTTTTAATGCGCTTGCATTGTTCAGATTTCATTAGACGATTCTTTTATGGTTGTTCTTATTTGAAGCTCATGATGGCTGCACTGAATGTATTGTTTACTGTGGTTCTTTTATTAGGTTTGAGATAGCTTCCTTTAATACTGAATGTCTGGTGGTAAAAATTGTATTGGTTTGTCCTTTCAGAGACAATCTGAAAGATTTTTTCCAGTTGTTCTTTGTTCTTAACGTGTTGTAAATTTATTTTAAACAAATGGAAACCGACTGAAAGCTAAAGATAAACTTATATAATTTTTACATACTTCAATAATTTATTATGGAATTGGCTTTTTTGAATGCTAATGAGTAGCAAATGAGTATGTAGGCCTTCTGATGTTCAGTAGTAACTGCTACCTATGGACGTCCACTATCCACGTCCCATCGTAAATAGGAGAGAAGTACTATCTGGCACGTGGAGGTGTTGCTACTCACGAGGACTAACATGGTCGCCTCAAATATAGTGTGTCCGGCAGCAACCCTTCCCAACCAAAACGTTAATACTTGATACAATACTTGCTTTACGGTGAGTTATGGCGGCGGTGGTACCTCCCCGTGGGAGCCTCTATAAGCTCTACCACCTCCATGATATTATTATATCTGGTGTTGTTCATAATGGTTAATGGTGACCATTTACTGTCAGATAGACCGTTTGCCTGTATGCATGAATAATATTGCAAATTTCTACAAAAAGTAAGCTAAATTACTTAGCTTACTTTTTGTAAAATAACACACCTAGCCCAAGAAAACATTTTTAATAAAACTCTTTTAAATTATGACTTCTGTTTCCGTTTCGTGTTAAAAGGCGAAGTTTTCTCTAGAGGTACAGTTGACAAGAAAGTAATTAGGACCAACCCCTACAGGAATTAGTAGACCGATAAATTAATTTGTATTAAGACAGTTTTTTTTATGTTTAGGTACTAGAAATGGTTGGGTGTGTATATATTTATGTATGTGTGTGCATATGTCATACGCTTAAGGGAATACTAGGTTAACTGAAAAAAAATACATTTTTGGTAAGATATTTATCTTAATACCACGACTTAAAATAACGTTTCACACTCACAGCGCCCCACTATGATTCCGTGTGTCGTGGGTGCCATGGACACATACAAAGACAAATACACAAACACACAGACCGGGGACAGAAATCTAAATTCATCATTTAAATTTCTGCCCCGCCGGGAATCGAACCCGGTACCCTTCGAATGGTGGACTGGCGCAGTAATCACTAAACCGCACGGTTCGTCAAAATGAATCGCCGTAATTGTTTGTATGCGCATAACTTCAGAATGACTGCACGATATTAACTTGTAACGATTATTTTGTATGAACAAAAAAATTTAAAAAATTATACCATGTAGTATAATTACAATTACAGTAATTAAGTACCTACATGATTTTTAAACACGTTTTTTTGTAAAAAAAATAAAAAGAAAAAAAGATAGAGGGCAAAGAGTAATGACCCACAACCTTTGGCCATGAATGTTTTACTTCAATATTTATATAGAGTTGATAAATTGTGGTTTATCAACTTTGTACTCTATACACTCTTTTTGTGCCGTGAAACAATTTGTGTGTTTCGAAAAAAAGTTGGGATTATAGAGCGGGGAGGAGCTATTAGAATTTTATGATCCATATGCGATGTAGTGCTTACCAAATCCTGGAGAAGGTTCCTGGAGATTGAAGGTCCTGGATTCACGAAAACAGAAGTTTAAATGATGAATTTAGATTTCTTTTCTTGGTTTTGGTATTTATGTAATTGTCTTTTCATGGATTCCGCTTTTGATGATACAGGGAATCCTCGAATGAGGCTGTAAATATGTTCTATTTATTATTTAGGTTTTATTTACTTACATAGACGCGATATTTCTTCTCATCAGCGTTTCAATTTCAGAGCCGCTGGAAGAAACAGACTGCAACAAGCAGTTCCTATGTCTAACTTTATTTAATTGCGTACTTTAAGGATTACAGTGTTCAAATGTTATAAAATAAAAAATAAAAAGGTGGTATAAACAGCTCGTAACAGATATACGCCTACAATGTCTTCGCCGATACTCCCGGATTAGTTAAGATAAGGCACAGACAGACGTTTCTTTATTTATTGAACCGACAGATGGACAAATGTGGCCAAGTATATAAATGGCACTGTTTTTTCAGTGATCTCATTAGGCTCGATTGGGGAGTAAATTGGGTCGTTTAGTTTATATGTTTTCATTTGTAGGTAGTAATGAAACGATTTGTTAAAGTCTTTGTTGTTTCGAAGCGTGTGTCAATTTCTTTATTTAAAAAATAATAAATAATTATAATTCGCGATACGAAAAAAACCTACTTCATAGTTATTACGCACATACGTACTTAAATTTAAGTCTTATATGGTTTCCTCATGGATTAAAATGGGACCAAACGGGAACCATCAACTTTCGACTGGATGAACCGATTTGGATGATTCTTTTTTATTTGAAAGCTGCGGTCTCATTATATTTTGCCAAGTGATATAACGTGATTTAATTGAGAATGAGGTGAAATAACGAGAAATAAAATGCTCACTTTGTCGGTGGTAACATAACGACAGTTTAAGTAATACTTGTCTTATAATATATCATAGAACATAAATAACTGTCAGTTTTCCCCAAAACTTTGTCGCTACACATATCATTTACATATGCAGGTTGTTAGGGTCAATATAACCTAATGTTACCGAATGCTTGTAAGTAACAATATGTCTTACTGCCAGCGAAAAAGCTGAACTAACAATAGAACTATTACAATTTTGAACGATACACGAAAAACATCTATTGATTTTTACAGTCCACTGTTGGGCACGGGTCTTTCCCCACAGCCATGGAAGTACAAATTTATAGTGACATTATTTATAATATGGAAAAATTTGCGGTGCATTTAGGATTCGAACCCAGGTCCACTGAAACAGTAGAATAAACTCAATCTCTCTCTTAATATCAATTATATTGATTATTTTTTGCACCAACAACAAACAAACAACAAACTAGTACCTACTGTTGTTACTCGTTAACCTCTCACAATACGACACTTACTCCATCTGCAAGTAAATGTCTCTATTAGGGCTTCTTAAAGGTTGCCCAGTGAAGCGGCCACTTAAATAGCCCTTAAGCTGCAGTCAACCCTTTGTGGGTAGTATTTATGGGCTAGAAGGGCTTTTCAGGGGAATTACGACAGAATTAACCACAAAAAATGTTTGTATTTATTTATTTATTTAATCATTAGTACGGTCATACACCAATTACACTAATTAAACTACTGACTACTTACAAAATAGCAAAAATTATTAGTTTAGTTATAGATCTCTCTAAAGAGAATAAAATACTTTGTTCCTTACAGGAAAAGTACAGTTTTAAAAAATGAACGAAATGTTGCTTTCAACCAACATTTGAGATTTTTTTGTAATACATAATATTATTTTGTATGTTAATTACGTATCGTATCGAATCAATTACGAGATGCTTCCATACAAAGGTGATAATTAAATGATGAAGTTCGGATATATTGAACGAAAGTTCTTTATGTATAACTAGCTGTGTCACGCGGTTTCACCCGCTTTAAGAATTGTGACGTAACGCTTGATAGCCTATAACCTTCCTGATTAATGTAGCTATCAGACACAAAAGAATTTTTCAAATCCGACTTGTAGTTCCAGAGATTAGCGCGTTCAAACAAACAAACAAACAAACTCTTCAGCT
>DWQK01003135.1:0-11978 GCA_018231225.1 Noctuana stator | reverse complement strand
CGTGCCTTCCGAAGCACGGAAACGCGCATGTAATTTTGCCACTAGCGGTCACCCATCCGAGTACCGGCCGCGCCCGATGTTGCTTAACAATGTGATCGCTTGCCAATCACACTACCAGCGGGGCTATGCGCGCTTCGGCATTAGTATTAATATCAACGAGTAACTTAGCCATTAGTATTAATATCACATTAGTCATAGAATCGATCATTGGTGAACGGGCAATCAGATCTCCAGTATCCCAGGACCCTTAACTAATTGGCATACCCATCACGCGTGACATTGATTGGATCTCGGATAAGGTCAGGCAAGATGGCTGTTCCGATGGGAGATTGGTCCCGAGGGATCACATATATGTAGGAAGCGATGTGACTGTATTGTCTGCCAACTAATCTATACATATAAAATCCTTTGTCCTGAATGACTGACTGACGGATCAACGCACAACCTAAACCACTGATTGTAGAGACCTGAAAATTTAAAGATGTGTTCTTCGTATGACGTAGGCATCCGATAAAATAGGATTTTTCGGGGAATAGGGGGACAAATTTTGTATGGGAAAACGTGGTTTCTTGGTTCAATTAATTATGAAAACTACCTGTACGAAGTATTACCATTTTCGTGGGACTAGATATAGTATTGTCAATTTATTTATGGACTGCGACTGATAGAGCATTATGGTAAGATGATTTAAATAATTTATCTTGAACTGGCGGTGACGGAGAAATAAAACTAATGGAGTGGATGTTCAATTTGTCTTAAATACGATTAATCACCGTAGAATTCAATGATATTTCTGATGTCCTTTTGAAACCGTGCAAATAGATTAATCCTCGTGTTCAAGGCCCTTAGACTCATTTATCGAGCCTTGTATAATCACATTGTACCATTTTTGCTCTTCTCTCCGATGTTAGAGCTTAAAATGGTACAGAAAATGATTCTTAAGCGCTGATTGGTACAATGCAAGGCATGTGAAGCCTTCAAGAACTTTATGGCAACCTGTGACGATTGGTTGAATTTTGGCTTAAAGATTCTTCAAATTTCGAAAACATCGCGCCAAAACTGGCATGACTAAGAATTCTCCACACCTGGACAGTGTGATTGACTAAGGCCTAAATATTTCTCATGTTTGAGAGAAGACCCTTGCCAAGAAGTGAGGCTGTGATGGGTTGATGATGACGATGATCACTCATTACATTCGTGGAAATGGTTGCGGCGCGCGGTATCACCAATTTCATCGCGGTAAATCGCCGCCTTGTTAAACTATGGTTACACTTCTAGGAGATATCCGTATCTATTTTAGGGTATTTAATTTAGTTTTCGTAGAGGCATTAAACAATCCTTCTGTCTATAAAGGTCGACGCGTCTATCGATCCGACGTCACTTAAAATAAATCTTTGACTGCTCTTTGTAGACTTAATAGTGAGTAGAAATGGCAATCCACGTTCAGAAAAGAATCCTGAAATATTGATTTAGTACAAACATTGTTGAACATGTATACCTAAAAGGAATAACTTATAAAGGGGCTACAAATAATTACATCTAATGAATTTTGACGAACTGTGTGGTGTAGTAATTACTATGCTGGTTAGCCATTTACAGTGTTCTGGGTTCGATTCGCACTATCAAGGCAGAAGTGTAAAAGACGAATTTCAAATTTCTGTTACCGGTCTCGATGTTTATTACTTTGCAAGACAGGAAGAAACAGTTTGTGTTGTGTGGGGCTATGAGTGTGAAGCGTTACTATTTTTTTTGTAATACTTTACGAGTATACACAGACGTAAGTATACTTCTATAAGTTTTACAAAAGGAATATTTTTAATAAATTATTTTGTTACATTCCGGTTTTATTTAGAATGATTCAGACAAGCCTGACAAATGACATCATAGATGTACTAAATATAAATGCAACCTAACCCAAACGTGAAAGTTTAAAATCTTATGGAATTTCTATGAGATTATACAACACTTGTTCAGTGTCATGTAATTACCTACGTGTAGTTACGAGTCATGTTCGTATGTTCGGCTCTCAAACGTTTCAAACGGACGGGCCGCTTAAAAATAAATGAAGTGTGACTATCCGAGCCAAGGCGGTAGCTCGGGGCTCATTAGCGGCAACGCAAATTAATTTATAGCGGCTTTGTAGCGTGTATGAAGTACGCATGAATATAAAATAATAACGCTTCACTATCATAGCACAACATTTGGATTTCTTTTGTCGGAATACCTACAACAGACACATAACAATTAAACAAACACCCAGACTAGATAACGCTTTTAAGCAAAGGTCTGTTTTGTTGTCGCTTGTATTGTAGACTTTTTCGTTGAGTGAATTAGTAAAAATGTACAGTTACGCAAAAGGATTCACGATCTTCTTGATTAAAACCAAATTAGTATCAAGAAAAAATGTATTCAATATTGGCAATTAAATCCCGCTGAAGTTCATAAGACACATTTAAAAATACTTCTGCTTATAGAGCAATATCGGATCATTCCTTATTTATTGAAATTCAATTCAAATTCAAAAATGTGTATTCATCATAAGGTGCACGTATACCTATATATTATTATATACACGGGATGAAATGCACTATGAAAATCTAATGCATTAGAATCATAAAAATGATCATCAAACAATTCTTCTCTTGCAATAGTTACTACTAATAACTACTAACAACACACCTACCTATAGAAATCTAAAAATAGAATTGTACTCATCAATAATTCTATGATGAAAGACCTCTGAATAGGTCAGTACAACAATCGGTGTGGGACACAAATATACAATTTAAAAAAGAATGTCGTACCAAGCAAAATATCCTTTCAATACAGCCTCGCCTTACCGATTTAGTCAGGTAGATAAACGAAAACCAATATCCCCAGTTCTTTCATTCAATATCGTTTCAGGCAACATCATCCAAACAGGTCAGCATTTTCTTATTCTTTTGTTTCAATACAAAGCCACGAAACCTGGACAACCTGTGCACTATTATAGCTTTGTATTAAGGAATTTATGACACAAGTAGAATCGTCTGTGCGTATGTAAAGTATTACAATTTTGATTACAGCTGATATTGTCCAATGTCGTCTTTTACGAGTCAAGCAAATTTTTTACCGATTTCAAAAAAGGTTCTCAATCCGACTGTATTTTTTAAATGTTTGTTTGTTACCTCAGAGCTTTCGACTGGGTAAATAAATTTTGACGATTCTTTTTTATTGGAATATTATGTTTCCCGTGTGGTCCCTTTTTAATTTGGTCCAGTTCTAATAATGATATCCATAAGAAAAACGTCACAAAAAATGTCCGAACGCAATTTCAAGTAAAATTAGTATTACCAGTTCAATATAACGCATCATAAAAGTTTCTATGAAAACAATATTGTGTCTATTGTTTATTACCTGAATAACAATCTATGTAAAATTGAGTTCCTAATCTCGCAAATAAATGTAGGTATATCTGTGTAATATCACATAGACGGCGACCGCTCAAAGTTACGAATGGCTCCTGTCAATTTCCATCCAATAATAACCCTTAAGTCCATCAAAGGTGACTGAAAAAACCTACATTAAAAAGGGAAACGAGGGCGAATCAAAGGCCTTTTAGGCTTATTACAGGGTTGAGATGCCGGGGGTAAAAAATACCCCTTGTCCACGAGGGGAAAATGGCCGCAAATACAGCGGAACATAATTGTAAGTGGCGCGTTGTCTTCACCGAGGGTGGTATTAAAGGGACCCACAGAACATCATTAGCATTTTTGAAAGAAAGCTTACTCGGTCGGTTGGCGAGTATAAAGGGAATCGCAATTTTTGCAAATGAAAAAAATTCCGCCTTATTCGTGAAATTACAAAAGTCGGAAGTAATTGTTTTTCGTCCCCCCGCTGACGAGGGAGGGTGAACATGGACGTTTCAAATCAGAAGGAAGTTCTGAGATCCATGTTAACGAGGTCGTCATTGTTAATATGAGCAACAGGTGCGAAAAAAGGTGATAATCCAAAGATATACCTTTACATCTGTTATCTACGACCCAACCTATCTGTTATACTAATGGTTAAAGTACTGAACTTACATTAATCAGTATTAGAGTAGCGGTCGCATGGAATCGGTTAAAGACTCTTATCCATTGGGTATATAGGACTTAAAGGACCTTCAGCAAGTTGACCCCGCGTTTTGTTTAATTAAATAATAAATCACCGTCTCTAAAAAGTGAGATAAGTCTTAGGAGCGGGTAATAAAATTATAAATCCTACACTGACCCTCCCTTGCATACTAAATCGTCTAACTTGGGATTTAGCATTCAACCGCGATCCGACGCTATAATTCATTTTGCTTTTCGCCTTTGCGTGAAATACATTGCACTCATTTAGATTGACGTGGCGGGCTAGCATTTTTTACGCATGGAATTATAAATTTCCTACAGTTTCATATCTTCTAGTACTTCAGAATTTTCAGCCTTTGCGGTAGACGTGATAAGAGTATTTGTAAACATTAAACTTTAACGGGATCTTCACAATATATAGGATTTTTATTAATTTTTTTCTCACCGCGTTTTGAAGACTTCGGGATCTCCAGTATAACACACTGATATCCTAAGTACGACAACTCGATGCCGGTTGTTATGTTTAGATAGCATATAGGTACATAGTTAGCCTTATCTGAGGACTTTCATGCGGTTAGGATAAGAATTAGGCCTCTTTTTCGAGAGGATCTTCTTCAAATCCCACAAATGGATTCGAACATCATAGAGACGCGCTTGATAATAAACGAACTCGTACTAGCGCCAAAGCAAATAGGTACTCTGTCAGTGGCTTTACCGGTATAATGACAGTACAGACTTGAGGCTTAGGTAACCTGCACGATAAGGGCCACGGATAATAAAAGTACTTATACTACCACAAAGATTGCTGTACCACTAAGCTAATGTGTTACGATCGAGTCTATTTTGGTTATAAAAATCGAGTTCAAGTAAGGGGTGTGGAAAAAATAGACCCAAACTAATGGAGCGGATGCCGTAAAATGAACTTTTGAAATTGCGCGCTCGCCCTTCGGTTAATATTGACTAAATGCCCAGTGAATCCGATCGGGAGAATGTTCGGTGAACGAAGTTGTTTGATGTACTGCTCCGAGTGTCCAGGGGCCCTGTTCACTATGACGTTAAAAACACGTAACGCGGCGCGCACAATAGCATTTTTCAATTCCACGCACAATGCCGCACTCACCACGAATAATTCCACTATTGGCGCGTCACACGTAGTGTATATTATATAGTTTGGTGGCGTAGCGCGTTTCGAACCCAAGTTTATAATTTGAGCGCGTTATGATGTCACACGTTATTGATAAGGAATCTCGTGTGTCATAGCGAATAGGGCCCCAGACTTAGTCGAACGTTTGGTGTTTAGAAACTATGAAGAAATTTTGTCTTACTTTTAGGAACAATAATTTACAGAGATTTAAGGTTAATTTCATAGGCTCCTGATAGAATTTCTAATAGTCAGTTATCTGAGAAATAAAGATATATAACAGATAAAATTGATGATATAATTTAGTACACATGGCGGAGTCTAGGTGCTAACATAGTTAAAGTACATCTGAAAATGAGAGAAAACTCATAAAATATATGTCTAGGTACAGTATTATATAGATAGAACTGTAGTACTAGCATGATTAATGGAATATAAATAGCAATTTTTTTGCTAAGCTATCTCTCAGCATTACAGAAAATCGCAACGTTTGAACGGGGCATGGTAAAGTTCCCCGCAGAAATGCAACCGCCGTAAACAATCGGATCTTTTCGCCCGTAACGTAATTTACGCGACGCGCGAACCGACCGCAAATCGGGCGATTTATTAAAATATCCCCCGGATACCGGCGGAGGCGGTACGAAATGTTTGGCCAGTGGGTAAAGGTACGAACTGCTCGGAATTCGATTGTTTCAGGGATATATTGTCGAAGGAACGACGCAATGGGTAGACGAAGGAATCTGATTTGTCTTTAAAATTAATGAATATTTTATGAACTTTGAACATTACCGATTATGATTCACAGATGGCCGACTTTTGATTCAAAAACAAAGTTTTACACTATTGTAAATTAAAACTTATTAAACATAGTACAAAATATACATACAATATTATAATATTTAAAGAAATAAATAATAAATGAAAATAAACACTATAGGAAGAGAATATTTCCTCAAAGTAAAATAAGTAAATATTCATTCTGCATAATTTATACAACATTTTATTGTATACTAGCTTAACCCCGCGTTCCTTCCTCTGAGCGAACTTTAAAATCGTTTTATTTGCAAGCAAATATCTCTCGATATTTTAAATTAAATGTGAAGTTACAATTGACAATAATTTCAACTTTACCCTTATCATAAATGTAATTCAATGAAACGAGCTATGTTCGACACACCACATTTCGGGTCAAAATGGACCGTTTCACCCGGAATGTGATGTACGGCCGGATAAGACAAGGAAGGTACGCCCGGGTCGGGACCGGGACCTTTCAATTTCCTTGATTGTTCGCCCTCGGGATCGATAGTGTCTCCATTCTGACCGTTTATGTGTGGTTGAGTTGATAGCTTCGATATTATAGTCGGAACTGCATTATTTTGAATCACAATATATAATTGTTAGCAGTTTTTATTAATTGGAATGCGTTCTTTCACAGTTTCGGAATCAACATTCAGCTGAGATCTCTAACAGGAACATGACCTTTGTAAGCAATTCGTTCATTAATTATCTCCACTAAAATTCCTGATTTATACACTTCAATATTTCCACTCCATTCTGATTGCCTATAATCAAGTTAAAGCCCCGAAAGGTCAGAGATGAGAAACAGGTAGTAGCAATCGGGTCCTTAATATCGCTTCTAACGCGACTTCCTACAAGCTGCTCGAAGCTTTAATATTCATGATGCCTGAGATATGCATAAAATATTCCTTGCATTTGAAGTGTTATAAATACATGAAGCATTTATTAAATGCATGAAGCAAATGATAAAGTAATATTTAATATTTTTTATATCAACAGTGGAAAACTAGTTTAGCGCGCAATGGTATAAAAAAATATTGCATTAGTAAATGCAGATACAAAATTATTTATTTACTAATCCGTTCAATCGTTTCGGCGTGATTGAGTAACAAATATACAAATATTATATTACGAGTATTGTAATATTTTAGAGCTAATTGTATTGTTTGATGATTTCATTACACTCTTCAAAGCTATCCTAAAACGGGATGATTTGATTCATCCTAAGTTTTGGTATGGATTCAACGATTCATCCTTAGTTTTACGATAGATTCCAATGTAATAAAAATTCCAAAGACCATACACGAAGGTGCGTCGAGAGGGAACTTCGAGTGCGAACGAGGACTGGAAATTTCAATTTCCTTGATGGCTCGTCTGCAGTTTGTTGGAAAAGGGATACACATTTTGGTCACACTTGTCTTCGTTTACGAGACTGGGGACAATGGTTTTAAATATATTATGACATAAGGTTTCTTCATTAGTCTGTACACGTGATCAACTGGAGATTACGTATATTATATAAGGTATAGGAATTGTTCATAGATAGAACATATTCTGTCTATAGACTACAATAGAGTAACTGTGCTTTACTCGATCGAACTGTAAGGATATTAGAAAATATAGCAGTGAATATAAGAGATAGAACAGCGCATCTAAATCTATTGAAATATGTCTGCATTTGACAGATACAGAGTCTATGTATGTTGAGACGTTTTAAAATTTGCGCAAACACTCGTTCTAGCCATCTTTTGTGTGAAACGAGTGAGAATATTTGCAGCGTACATGAGTACCTACATACCTACATATTTCAGTGATCTATTAGCCAAGGTGGTGCAACTAATACCGTTTAATTCATTTAATTTTAACGTATTTGTAACGCATATTGTATAATATCACTTTGCAGTCCTTAACATGAATTGTAACTATGCCAAATTTCTGATTCCTCCGTGCGCACTAAGGTGTTTAGGAATGCAAAATTTTCTCTTCACTCATTAATTTATCTTATAAATATGAAGTAGCAGACGAGCATGCAGGCCACCTGATGTTTAGTGGTCGCTGCCGCTCATGGACATCTACATCCTACCTCACGCAGGCTTGTGTCCTGCCTGAGGTCGCATGTAGTGGCGCTGCTACCCCGGAGGCTGATGGTCGCCTCATGTATGTGTGGCCGGCAACTGCACCTTTTCACCGAAACATAACTGAATTGCTTCATTTGCTTCACGGCAGACATGGGTGCAGCGGTGGTACTTCTTTGGTAGAACCATACAAGTTCTACCACCTACAATATAATATATGGTTATATGTTTTTTCGGTATATGGTTTTACGGTTTATGGTAGTTAAGTAGCTACAGCAATATAACGGATCTGCTAGATATTTGCAAACGTATCGTCAAATAAATATTTCGGTCCTGTGCCGTCTTTCTATGCGAGTATGCGGAGCGGAAACATGCATAGTAATACGCCTTTCTGGCTTAGCACAATATCAGACGAGCAGGCTTTCACTCTCTTAGAAGTAAATCTTGTATTGAACTTAACATATATTGCACTCCTATTTAACCTATGTTATATTATATGCGCATCGGAAACTAATGCAGTACGTAAGCAAATACTTCTGAGAAGGCTTGGCTGCATCCTTTTGTCATTTATGAAGGATATTGAAACGGATTCGTGGATGCTTCCTTCAAAGGAAGTATTTGCTAGACAAAGTCGTGTTTACATCTGTACTCGTACATATTGAACACATTCTTATATTGTATTGGATGGTATTGGATAAACAAGTTCTGTAGAATACAATAAAAGGCACCAAACTATTATATAATACTAGCTTTGCATCACAGCTTCACCCGCGTTATGCATTGTAACGTTATGCTTGATATCCTACAGGTAACCTTCGTCGTGACGGTAGTTACCTATCATACACAAAAAGATTTTTTCAAATACGACTTTTAGTTTCAGAGATTAGTGCGTTCAAACAAACAAACTCTTCAGCTTTATTATATTAGTACCTACCTACAGATAGACAAAAAAGTCCTTATGTAACCAATTCTTTCGGCATCACAATAAATTATGAAAAGTCTGTCGCGATTTATTTTCAGCCGATGTGACTTATACTCGTAAGTGCTACACAAAAATGACAACCCAATAATGTCGACTCAATAATATGTATTATATTAAAATAAGGTCCCGTAATACCCCTTCGATAGGAACGTGGAATGAAAACCGGCAATTCCATTATGGTACGTCTTTGGACTTTTATATCGCGTCGATCGTTTAACTGGAAAAATTGGATTCCATACCGAGCGTTCAGTTCGGGCCTTTTTTACGTCGCCATCAATTATTCCTTTGGCGAAAAATCCGGTTAGTACGAGTTCCGTTGCCTCAATCTTTACGGTTCACGGTGGGACGGGAATCGTACGTTCGTTATTTTGTACGATAAAGCAAACTACAGTCCTCCGGTAACCCATTGAGCGAACAACAATGGGCTAAAGGAAAATGTGAATAAACACATAATTATGTATGTATAGTTTTTGGTAAGAATTGACTCTCTGTCGCTCGCGGATCCGCTGATCTGCTCCGATTCTCAGCTACGCTTCTGCGCTACGCGAAATGAAGCGAATCGGACGCGGAGGTTTAACCGGCATTATAGTAACAGTGTAAACGAAAATACATATCAAACAATACCATTAACCGATTTATCCGGCCAACCCTTACTACGACGGCGGGTCATTCCTTCCGGTACATTGTCTTATCCGGTCTGCTCGCTGCCATCAATCATACCCGGGTCGGGTCGCCGTCGTCGGCTCCGCCGGTCAAATGAAACGAGTCTCAGGATACTGTGACGTCACAACGCTACTGGTTGTGATCTTAATACCATT
The DNA here is from genome assembly GCA_018231225.1 of Noctuana stator. Lineage (NCBI taxonomy): Eukaryota > Metazoa > Arthropoda > Insecta > Lepidoptera > Hesperiidae > Noctuana > Noctuana stator. The sequence goes on along the minus strand of DWQK01003135.1, from coordinate 2,070 downwards.
ATTATGCAGGGTTACCGTAGTTCTTACATTTAAATGAGGACTTAAACAGAGGAATTTAAAGTAAGAGTCTAAGACGTAGGAGACCTGAGTTTACCTCGTAGGTGATTGTTTCTCGTTATGACAAACATAATCATTCCAATACTTCTCTTATAATTTTCACATAACACTATTGTACACTAGATCGTTTGACTAGATATTTTCTATAGATTGCGCGCTATGAATGAATGACATTGTTAGTCACTGCTATCTATTATATTTTTGTGATTCCGTGGTAACCGACACGGTGTTGTACGAGCTTTTTTCAAGAAATGGAAATAGTTTCAGTAGCAAGATAAGTAAACAAACATAATTACACTAGCTGCGCCACGCGGTTTCGCCCGCGCTAATAATTGCAACGTAACGCTTGATAACGCCTTCCTCGATAAAATGACTATCTAACTCTAAAAGAATTTTTCAAATCAGTAGTTACTGAGATAAGCGCGTTTAAACAAACAAAAAACCTTATACGAGAACATAGTGTTCATTATATTAAAGTAATTATTTACTGACTTCCATTAGGTACAGTGAAAATTATTTCACTCTAGACAACTTTAAGTTGTTTAAATAGTTACACGAAATGGTTTAAGTGCCGTCGACATGCAATCGCAGTCTGTAATATAGTTCAAAACTATAATTACATGATTGAGTCGTTTAAAACTGAAATCACAAAACATAAAGTGATAAATCAGAATTTCAAAAGTTCATTTGAAACTTTCATTTCATGATGGCGTAGTTTAGAACTAAAAAATTATTGCATCAATCAAAATGTTTAACTGTCTCACAACTTTGTTTGGTCGGGGTCTAATGTACCGATATCACTTAATATTTTAATTCAGGTTATAATAATTTATGCTGGTACATAATTATGGGCATAATTTCTTCAAAATCTGTTCAGTCGTTTTTGTTTGAAATGAGAAGGGTGTAATAATAAATGTATTTTTCTTTCTTTCCTTTCTTTGTTTGTTTTCATTAACATCGCACAACATTAAAACTATGAACTACGATATAAATATCGAAAAGTAACAAAAATACTGCTTACGCTCGTCAATCTAGCAATTGGTTGTATGCACAGCATAATGTATTTATTATCTATGTTCATAGGTTTTTTTTTTATGTATTTGCTACGTTCACGATATAAATCGTCTTTCACTCTCAGTCCCGTAAAAATAAACATTCATTCATATCACAATCAATCTCTATCGACATCCGAACATGCCCGAACATGCCGCTCCGCACTCGTGCCGGATCGCCATCTATCATGTAATATTAGGATATTAGGTTTTGGCCCTCCAGATTAAGTGAGCCTCGAAACATATTGAGGCGATCTAAGCACTCTATTACACATTGGTTTTGTAAAGAAATGTTGCAGGTGGTTTGATAGTGCAGTACTATCCTAAAAATCCCTAGAATTTAATTTATAACAGGCTATTTCTAAGCCTCATGTGCGTAGACGGTAGTGAGTTCCAATTGACAGACACGATCACGCATGCTCCTTATTACCAAAACTAAACTCTAAGCCGAACATAGAGAAAAATGGAGGAAAGTCATATGAACTGTACAGGCCCTACATTAAGGACACGACCTTCAGTAATGAAGTTCCCGACAGAAGAAGACTCTAACTAGCTGTGTAATGCAATGCTTGATAGCCTTCCTCATGAATGTAGCTATCGTACACAAAACTAATTTTTCAAATCTAACTTGTAGTTCCAGAGATTTGCGCGTTCAAAAAAACAAAGAAACAAAAATCTCTTCAGCTTTATTATAGTAGTATTTATAGATAAGTCCTTTTTTAAAAAGAGTACCGAGAGATTTTTTTTGAGCTTTTTTCTTGCGGCCTACGAGTGCCTCAGCCAATTCTTTCTTCAAGATGTTCATGGCAGTTCTGTACAGTACACAATACTACTAGTACTATAGTACTTAGTTAGATTCACTAATATACGACGTAGGAAAGCGTGATTGCATAACGGTAGCATTTCAATATTTATCCTCACATCTTTTACGTAAACTAGAAAACTTTTTAGCCGTTTCGCT
>DWQK01003134.1:0-11978 GCA_018231225.1 Noctuana stator | reverse complement strand
GTACGAAACTTGTGCTACGTTCCCAGATATATGATACTTTAAGTGCTGTACTTTGAGAAGACAAACTTTACGCAAGGAAACGTGCAGGCAGTAACTAGTAAGATGTTTATGAAGTGTAGTAACGATATTTTGAAAGTTAAAAGTGGGATAACGATACGGCATTGTATGAGAAATGTGTGTTTTAAAACATAAATTCTCTATATCAGTCTTTCTAATGTAATTCCACGAACTACGCTCAGTTGGCTTGACTTTATGCATATAAATAGTTTGATAACAACTATGAAAGACTGTGAGATAAGCTTTCATACAAGAACTCTGTTCTGTTATTACTAGATTTATACATAATATTATGAGAACAACACACGATAAAATATAATTCCTATTTTTAAACATAATTTCCGCTCAGTTATTCGGAAAAAAATAATATCAGATAGGAAAAAACTTCGTGACGTGAAATGAAAAGAACATGCTATCAATGAATGTCTTCTGAGGAAATGGAAAAAGCTACCTATTGCGGAAATTAATTCGCACGGTTCATTAAATTAGTACGCCTCCAATGTTCACTTGAAAATAGCTTCCGCTACGAATTGATACTTGCGAAATATGAATCTCTTAATGTTATTCGCTAGAACGGAATGATAACTTAATAAATTACTTTTTTCAATAATGTTGCATTTAAGGATGTTAATAACTTGCGATTTATACAGCGCCAGTTACAGTAAATCGTAGATCTATCGATGACAGGAAAAGTACAGTTGGTTTGTGATTTGTATATATTTAACTACGCGATGAAACATGAAACATTTGTTTTTTTTTATTTAATGTTATTTATTTATTACAAACATGATGTATTAACACAATTTTGTTAATGAGAATCTATACTAATAATATAAAGCTGAAGAGTTTGTTTGATTGATTGTTTGAACGCGCTAATCTCAGGAACTACTGGACCTATTTGAAAAATTCTTTTAGTGTAAGATAGCCCATTTATCGAAAAAGGCTATAAGCTATCAAGCATTACGTTGTAATTCTTAACGCGGGTGAAACCGGGGGGTAGCTCGTTCAATATAAAAAGCAAATTTTTCGCCGCAGGTGATGTGGCTACGTAACACAACGGACACGGCGCAGCTTCTCACAGTGGGTCGGTTACCACACACAGGGGATAATCGAGTATCGGTCAAGTTCCAGTATCCAAGCAACTGGAGACTCAGCATCAACCCAGTGAAGCGAGGGGATGCCGGGGTATACATGTGCCAAATATCCACCCACCCGCCGAGGACTATATACACCAACTTGACAGTGTTGCGTAAGTATTTATGATCTGGAACGGTTTGCGAACATTATCTGGTTCTTTATGTGCCAGTTTAAGAGATAGTTTAATTTTAGGGTGAACGCAAAGATAAATAAGGCTGCGAATGTGGCGATAACATGAATGTCACCAATGGAGAATGCCTCTTCGGATCTTGAACTATAGGTCATTAAGAGTATACAGACCAGCGTAAACATTCTTACAATTGTGATAACTGTACTAACAATATTACCATTTTTTAATTATCTATTGTGCGCAACAAAATTATTTTTGCTGTCTAAACTTTCGTTGTCTCTGGAAATGTTGGTATTTTTGTAAAATGTCACAGATCAAAGGCGCTTGCTGTATTATTGTCGGGAATTGAAAAATAAACTGTCTAACCATCTTTATGACAGGTAATAACAGCGATCCAAAGATCTTTTGAGATCGTTTATTCGCTTCTCATTCGAGTGAAATGAAGTGATGAAAACCGATACACAGGGGAAATATCTGCGTTATACTGAAATGAAATTCGCACGCCCCTGAGTGACAGTATACTCGTTTACCGTGATTTATATTAGCCGTTCCGCCTTGAAGATTAAATCGATATTTTCTAGCAAAATTCTATTTACTACGAAACACCTCACTGTTTTAATAGCAAAATAGCGACGATTTCCACCGAGCTACGAGTATGTAGTATTTCGAAATGTCAAATGCAAACACTCAGTTTTAATGAAACATCAAAATTTGCTCACCAGGAAATTCATTTCAGTGACCAAAATGACCACTTACGTATATGTGCTGGACTTTCTACTTAATTATATGTCTTATTTGTATAGGTAACTATTAGTTTCTAAATATACCGACATGTAAGTAATAAGTAATGAACTATTGTCATCTTGAAAGTAGGTACTATACCGATGTTATAGTATTTTAGTACCTATGTTAAGAAAATAGCCAACTCACTCTTAAAAAAATTAAAAATTGATTTTCTTTCTACACATACACATTCATTAGGTAAATGTCTTAGGTACTTGAAAATTATTTAAAGCGTCAAGTCTATCGCCCATTTCCAATCACAATTAAACTAAACAAACTAACACATTGCCGTGTGTCTCGACATGCATACATAATTACAATATAATAGTGTTAAGCATAAAGTAATGTTATGTTAGAAAATAAAGAAAAAAAATCTTGTATATAAGCACGACTGACACTCAGAAGCTTACGATAACATACAAGTTGGCAACAAGCCTAATGACGGACCCCAATTTATAGTTCTAAGCCTCCAGTAATGAAGGTCAAATCGCGTTTCGTAAAATCTATCTACCAATCTACCAATAAAAGTTGTAATAAACCTTGTATATTGCGATATTTACCTTTATTATGCAATTTCTCACTTTTACAGCCCCAGTTCTGACTATAAACGGCGATAACACTCACGAAGATAAAGACAAATACTATAAAGCGGGCAGCTCTATAAAGCTGTCTTGCGTCATTGCAGATGAATACTTATATACATTAAAAGCCAAGACAGCAACCACCGTAGCTACTAAAGCACCTACAACAACTACTGAACTAACAACAACGACAGCTGAACCAACGACAAGAATGAGTACAATATTCAATAGATTTGACTTAATGGTAAATAAAAGTTGGAGCGTTGAGACCACAACGATCACAACAACAGTTAGTATAAGCACTACTACTAAAAGTGCGGTGGAATTGAAAAGCACGACATCTTTTACCACTCTGCAGCCGGTAACACTGCCAGTAGTTAATAACGTGTATGGGCTATCGTGGAAGAAGGACGGGAAAGACTTTAGTACTGCTACGTGGCTGAATTTGAGGTAACTATTTGACTTTGGCTTTAAAAATCAAATATTTTATATACATATTTTTATATTTTAAACTATATTTATTTTATGTTTTTTTATTACAAATGAATTTAAAAAGCTTTTGTAGAAAAGTGTTTTAATGTTACTTTGATATTCAAATGGATATCCGATCAATTTTGTGCTGTAACTAATATCAAAAGTACTTCAAAATCCATTTCAGGGGCTTAATCGTAATTACAAAATAATGTTAGTCATAACTTAAAAAAGTTATTAGTACAAAATTTCGGTTCATTTTAAAGAAAATATGGTAAAGTAGAAATGATTATTAGTATTTTTATTTAAATTAATTAAACACGCAAGATTATTCCGTTTCAGTCAACAACGGCATATTTTTAATATTTGAGTGTGTCATCAGACATCACGTGTAACAGAACATAATTGAGCCAAAACTCAGTGTGCAAGTAGTATATTGCAGCATATACCTACCACACATACGAGTACATTATGTATTTTTATCAGTTGTTATACTACCAAAGGCTCTGCATAGTTTGATTTCAGTTAGTATCCCTGTATGTTATCCCTATGTATATATATACACTTATTAGTGAATACTATAATATTTACATTTTACACTATAGATAAAGTAGAAATTTAATGATATAACATTATAGTGCAACATTAAAATGTGTAACATTTCATTACCTTATAAAGTTAACCCTTATAAAGTTTAGCGCTAGTGGATTTACTCGAAGTATTTTTTGCAATTCGAAAGCGGCTCACGTATAATATATATTTTATTGTTTCCCTTATTATCAAATCAGCAAGTAGGTACTGCCCGGGGCTAAGGAACCATACATCTTTATTTATAGCGGATAAGGACATTCTTTCATGTTCTGAGTGTTTTGGGATTATTTCGGTATAACCTTTTAATACGTTAGGTTCAATGCTTATTCGTACGAACAATTTAATATGTTTCACTACTAGTTTTGACATCTGATATTAAAGTAAGGCCAAACATGAATTATGTTACATCGTGGGTGATGTTAAATTGTTATTGAAACATACTATTTATAATGGAGCTTTTATTACAGTTTACTCTATTAATCTCTATTATAGCACTTTCTGGATTCAAGGCAGTGAAGATTATAACTTAATCTTAAAAAAACGAAGTGACCTTAAACTCATATCTGTTGTTCGATTATTATTGACGGGGCAGAAATTGAAATGAATTTAGATTTTCTGTTCCCGGTCTGGGTGTTTGTGTACTTGTCTTTGTATGTGTCCGTGTATCCACAATACAGGGAATCCTAACATGGGGATGTGAGTGTGAAGCGTTATTATTTTGTTTTAATTTAGCCCACGTATATTTCCGATTCATTGAGAGTAACTATGCTACCACGCCTTACTTTCTGTCGCGTAACACGTCATGTGTCACTAACTATTCAAAATACATTGGAGGTTCGACGTGGCTATTACAATAACCCTGCGAGCGTATTCGGCTAAACATTCGGCGCCGAACTTTCTGCAAGTGTGTCGCAGTAATAAGTTTGCGGTTAATTATGGGCATTCGCTAACCGCAATTACAATTACAGTGCCACAATCAGCGTGCCATCAGCCTCGCAGAATGACAGCGGGACATACACGTGTTACCTATTAAACCACTCACAGGTGACTGTATACGTGCACGTACTAACTGGTAAGTAAATTAATTACTTAAATGAGTAGTAACTGAGCATACAGACTACGTGATGTTAATTGGTCACCGCAGTCTTGGTCCTTCTTCAAATAACATATAAACCCCATCAGCACTGAGGAGGCTGTCTAACTAAAGCATGTCATTATTTATACCTTTACCTATAAAATTGTTATTATTCATTTAAGGAGCCAGATTGGGTCTAAATTTTATTTTGTGCTCAAAATTATGGATATTCTAAAGTTGAGCCGTAAAGTTTAATTGAGTTTTTAAAGCTAATTCTTACAAGGACGCGCGTAGGGCACTCTGATCTCAGAGCCTTGGTTGACAAAACAGCACTAGACTTCCTACTAGTCGACTTTTGTAGCTAGTTAGTGCGGCGTAGTTAGTTAATTAGGTTCGTTATACGTATAAAAGAAATTCTGTCCTTTTTGTACTAAAGACATATCAAACAAAACATAATTAGGGGTTGGAAAAGGTTTGATCTGTTAGCATAATATAATGAGACCAGAGTCAGTTGGGATATACTTACTACCTGATTGGTTGGTTCGTTTAGAAACGATTTGAACGTTAATTAACGAAGAAATAAAGCCTCGAATTACAAAGAAACATGTACCAAAAAGGTACCATCTACCATGTAGTTCCATCCACATGATTTTCATTTGCAAACGAAAGCAACTATAGCCGACACTAGGTTAAATGTCACTTTGCTCTTACAAGAGAATGGTAAATCAAAGTACCAAACGGGAACGGGTTTTTAATAGTTGTGGAAAAAACTAATCTTAAATTAGATTAAATTAGATTTCCTTAGGGTTATGTTGTTCAGGTAAGTAAGTGGTTTGTGGTACAGTTCAGTTCAGCACAATTTTACGGCAATTTACAACTGACTGAATTATCCGGTCGTGTAGCTTTTAAGTATATTTGGCACCTGGCCAACTAGAGAATATTATTCTAATTATTTAATGAAGGTTACTAATTGTTTTCATTATTTTCAAGGTGAAAACCAAGCGGCTGTACACCACGATACTTCTAACAAAGGACCTCTCTTTTGGCACGCACAACGTCTATTTTTAATTTCATTGGTAGCACTTCTGTCGTTTTTTACTTGAAATGTGTAGCTGTAAGTAGGCTAACAAAATTCAAGGTGCCAAATTGTGTACAAACGTGGTACCTGATAATTTATCATGTAACGTCCTGTCCTTAAAATCATCGGAGACAAAGGCGTAAACCGAAAACATCGTATGTGACTCTTTATCACAAATGAATTTGAAAAACAATACAGTACTGCTACCATTTGTAAAAATGTGTTATTAATGAAACGCTCCATTTTATATTTGGTCCGAATCCGTCGTCTGCGAAATGTTGACCAACAAAATTAAAATTAATCATGAATGATAAATTGTTTGCGAGTTATTGCGCCTCAGAAATATTTTTCATTGGTGAACATTTCGAACAGTCATTACGCTAGTCTCCAGACCCTGTCACATTGGACCAAACGAAAATGCAGGATAAATACTTACGAGAACCAATTTAAATTATCTTTGCGACCTATCGCTGACTTTCAGAGTAAACGTTCAATTCCATTACTTTAGAACTGTTAGAATCTTTCTTGTGTGCTTTTATTTTAGGGAGTAAAGATATTTTTATACATGTAACAATATCTTAGTAATCATATTAATTTTTCAATATAAGAGAAGTCCTATCTGAGATCATATGTGGAGGCGTTGCTACTCATGAGGACTAAGATGGTGGCCTCAAATATAGTGTGTCCCGCAGCAACCGAAAAACAAGTAGGTACTTGCTTCACGGTGAATTATGAGGGCAAATCTCCCACAACAGCGATTATCTGGTCTTGATTTTCATTTAAATTTTTTTCAAATAACATAAATTTAAACTGGACAACCATAATTTCATGAGGATACACAAAAAAAAACATTTTAAAATAAAATTAGCGTAGGAACACCAATAAATTATTGAAACATTTAGCTTTGTACAAAAATGATAAATTGATTATTTTTGAAGCTCTACGTATTTGTTGTGAGCCATATTGTTGCTTTCTCTGTGCCAATAAAATAACAATAGCTTAATATATTATTATAACATACCGTCGTAAGTATTAAGGATCATATAGGTTATGTTAAGCGTTAAAAGATGAATAATATACAAAAATTAATATTGTACATAAAAATTTTCATAATCATTATAGTACGAAGTCATAAAATAATTTAGAATAAACGTATTCTTGTGGCATAAGGCTATTCGTTTTATTTATAACTGTATTTAATACGAATTGTACAGAGGAAGTATATAATATTATAGTATGTTTGTTCGAATAACAGATAATTTTGTTTTGGTGTATTGTAATATAATATATGTATTTATGTTTTACGAAAGGCAAAGCCATATTAATCCTATTTTATCTTTAAGAAATTTTATATATTATGTTGTTGCACCTTTTTTGTTACCATACTACAATTTCTTATCTGTATACAAAAAATATGTTTGATTAATGTAAAATTACAAATAAACTAATTAACATACATAAAAAACTTATTTTATTTAAAGCCATATTTAATTTTGTTGATCAAAAAAAATATTGGGAGTAACTCAATAACATATAAGTATTACAGTTTCCAATAGTTTAATTTAATTACTAGAACTATTTTTCTACACTTACAGTAATAAGGCTTAATATTCATTATGAGATAAATGCCTTTGCTGTAATTTTAAATATACGTAATGTAGTATACGAGTATATACATAAATATATGTACCTATATTTAAAAGCATGGATTTCTGATGTACTTACGTACTGTCGCTATAATATAAAGGCGCTAGTATAAAAATGTATACTGCCAACCTTTGTACTTGAAGCCCCTTACACTTACCTTAGTGATTGCTCAAATTACATTTCGCCAGGTGTTTTTACGTCTAAAGCCTTATACTTGGCTTTGACCCTTTGAAATCATGGTTCCCTTTCATGTATAAAATGGAGAATACGACCGATGACGCGGAAAATCAATTATACAGTTGACTTCAGAACGTAATAAAGAAGAATTGCTTTGTGATGTTTCTACACGAATTACGAATGAAAATGGTCAGTTTATATTTTGTTTGGGTAAAAGTATGTAGATTGTAGATACTAGTTTTAAACCCCGATACTAAAAATTGGGAAGTTGTGTAAGTCTGTGGCATTGTAGCTCCTAAAGAAATGAAGTAATTTTGATGCAGTTTTTTTAAAAGTGATTAAATCGAGAGTATTCTATGAGATGGCTTAACAAAATATATTTAACCATTTGAAGACCATAAGTTCTTCTCTTTATAGTGAAATCATAAAACGGAAATAAATTGATACGTAGACGACCGGAAGTCAGCAGGATACAAATTTTTTTATTTCACGTTTGTTGAAAATAATGTAATATTACATAATTAATATTTCATCTTTTTTATATATTTATACTTCTATTACTTTATACATGGAATAGACTTGACATAATGGAGTCGTTATTACCTGCGAAGAAAAGTGGAAACGCGTAGGGAGGGTGAAAATTAGTCATAAGTATTTGGTAAAAGTACTTTTGTACGTGGCAATTGAAAGAGGCGTATTTGAAAGGAAACAGAATAAGATTTTTTGCTGATTCACATCTGAAATCTTGTATGATTTGGATCATCAGGGCTTCAATTGCTTTTATTGTATTGGATTGTCAAATATAGTCGATATTATTATGTTAGGAGGTACTTATCTATCTATAAAAAGTTGCTAAAATAATTGCAAATAGAACCACAACAATTTCTTATAAACTAAAGAGGAAAAAAGTTTAAAGTTTCCTAGCATGTTTGATACAAGAAGCCCAGGAGTAAATAATTATCTCGTTACTTTAAATCCGATTCTAAAGTTCTTTAACTATGACATGTATTTTGCAGCTGTCTCTTAATCCATTTTAAAAACAAAAAAGTCATAACATATTTTAAATTAGGGCTTTAAAATATAAATTCTCTAAAAAAAATCAAATTGTGTGTTGTGTTTAAGTTGCGACACTAAGTTATGTGTTCGTTGAAAGCTTACGTAACATAGGACGTATTATTAAAACATTCTCGTCTATATTAGCTTCAAAACTGTTAACTACCGAAACAATGCCTTTAGTTCTAACTTTATTACACGGCTGACTCGCTTGAACGAAAGTTGCTTGAAAGCTTGAACAGCTGGTAATTGTCTAAAGATAAGAAGCTTAACATCAAAACAACCCATAATAACTATGGCAGAGACTATGCGACGTGCAACCTTGGAATAAACTTCAATATTGGGTTACGATTTCAATTTGTTATGGATATGGAACAACATTGTTATGGATCTTTATTCCGAATATTCAGAAAATATGAAAAATGTATTCAGTTATGAATATTGAATTCGCAATTCATTATATGCATTCAAGAGTTTATATGCCGACTTTAAATAAATCGATAGAATATGGAATGTTCAGCGCAGTGTCGTTTCTATTCATGATTAAGCAGCCCAAAATAATATGAAATGGAACTATCTATGTTTGGTTATCTATTTTAAATTGAAGGAAATTATATTTCAAGCGTTCTCGCTGTTAGAACAATAACTATACTCGTAATCAAAGTACGTTATGAGTGTGTAGCTGATTGCTTTTACATAAAATCTATAAAGAAAACTACTTTATAATATACTCGTAACAATCATAAGTCGCGACGTACTTATCTATACAAATATTATAAAGCTCAAGAGTTTGTTTGTTTGAACGCGCTACGCTCAGGAACTACTGGACCGATTTGAAAAAGTCTTTTTGTATATGATAGTTACATTCATGAGGAAGGTTATAGGCTATCAAATATTACGTTACTATTCTTAACGCGGGTGAAACCGCGTGGCACAGCTAGTAAGTTATAAGTTCTAAAAACAAAATTGTAAAACACGATTTCCTTTTAGTCAACTATATACGAATTCTCAGAGTTAAGATGTTAGCTTTAATCCCTTAACCAAATATCTCCGAAGAAAGCTAAGCAAGCACGCAACCCTCCTTTAAACAAGTCCACACGACCATATTCATACACCTAGAACCAACTTTACTAGGCAAATGCTTGAGATAATATTATCTTATTGTATTTGAATAATGTTGTTATAAAGTAAGTTAATGTTTTACTCTGCATATATCGACTATTTTATATTCTTTTCAAATAACTTGTGGGTAAAAATATTGACAAATGAAAAGTCAGTGAGTTTTTTATCATTAATAATTTAATTTTACTTATTAGGTATGAATTATCATCGTTTTATAAATACTTAATTTCTTATACTCATACTCATATTAATATAATCTTCTATCAAACCGCCTCATATAACGAAGTGCCAATATCTATAAAGATAACAAAATTATATCCACGAAGCTTTCCGTCGAAGGTGAAACCAAATTTCGATACAAGAAGCTGAAAGGTATTTTGTGTAAGTATTCTTAGCGAAGCATTATCTTGAGTGCCTTAATTGAATGTCGTGGTAATCTCGAATATTCTGCAGTGCGTGACATTTAAGATTTCAGTCAAGCCGTAAGCCTTTTTCGGTGTATTTTCCACTAACGAGAAGCACAATAAGTGAAGTTGATAAATAGCAGTTGTTAAGCCTTGTAAACCTTTCTTAATAAATTACCCAAAAAATAATGTATTTCTCATCCTTACGACTGATAATATTGGAATTCATTAATCTGTGAAATGCCTGTGAATTTCTTATATTAATAAAAAAATCTCATTTATTTATATTTATATACCTACCAGGTTTACTCGTATATACGACTTTGACACATACTTAATTGTACAAATGCCATTATTCTTTCTATATCATATTGAAATTATTTTTAGTTTAGTATCGGTTTTTGTTTTTTTTATTGAAGGAACAACAAGGGAAGGTTGGAGAAAGAAAATTACAGTCATTTATAATTACTCATTAACTAATCAATATTATTAAATCAGTTTTATTTTATTGCCGTGAACATGAAGTAGGTACTTATAACCAGAAATAATTCAGTGTTAATTTTAACCAGCGTGAAAAATATTTTACTACGAATAAACAATGTAGATGCAAAATAGCAGCAGGTTGACTTCCTATTCCTTTCAAGGTACATTCAATTTATTCCCTCACACCTGCGACTTGCGACATTTTTATTAGACTTTTCTACATATATGGGAGATCTCATCCACTTATCATTATTAAAAACCCTACCTGAACCTAGTTGTAAATAAAAACAGGAAAAATAGCACAGTTAAAAGACACATTTTACGAGCATGAATACAATAACTGCACCAACTTTATCAGATAACGCACTACGAAATGTAAATTCTTTGCTTGAAACAGCCAAAGCCGATTGGGTCACAGGTAGTGGCAAATTTCTAAGCGCTTCCGTGCTTAAGAGGGCACGTTAAGCCGTCGATCCCGGTTGTTATCTATAGATAACAGTCGTTAAACCTGGTCGAAGGCCTTTTGGGTGGTTTGACAACATCCGACACGGGTTGGCCACTAACCCGTATCTCCAACAATCCGCATGCGTGATGGAGAATGCTTCAGGCCCAGCAATGAGACATAAAAAGTGGCAGGCATGGTGAAATAAAGAACACGTTAAAACAGTTATTTTCCTGTTAGCAATATTACTTCGCTTCGATCACACTTGTTAACCGCACTTGATCGTTTTATTCAACTGAATCAATTGCCGGCGCGGCCCACTCCTATTTATACTGACTCGCGGCGACACCCACGCAAACTCCCGTCTCGCGACACTTATAAATCATGATACGAATGTATAAATACGGTGACACTTTTATGGCTTGTTTTGAAGGACAGTAATAAAAACTGATGTATTTATGTACAGGTAGCTTGTAGACCTGTAGACCTTGCTGTTAACATTGAATCCCGGTCTAAACGATCTAGAGTTCTAGAGAAATCGGAGTCTACAGAGATCTCGTCTTTGTAACAATATTTTTACAAATTAAGATTTTAGCGTAAAACGCTCCAAACCATCTACCTATATAACGCATAAGAAGCTCATGAAAATAACAAATTAATCACTGAGCTGTCACTTTACCTAACATTAAAAAAAAAAACTAAGATTAGGTACTTCAAAAAAACTTTCTTGGCCATTTTTTCATTTTA